>JAJOOR010022357.1:0-30784 GCA_036250505.1 Solanum acaule | reverse complement strand
GATGCTGAGAACCTGAACCTACTTCACGAGAAGATGTAGCGCACGTATGCGTCAATACTTGAAAGGTACTGAGCATGCAGGATAGAGTAAAGCTGAAATAACATATAACTGAACAAAGCAATAAAGCAATGAAATAATATGCATAAGATGAGATACTGAATCTGAAATAACTAAATACAATGACCAATTTATAGCATGCTGACTGAATACTGAATGAACTATAAATGTGGTCAATGCAATAGAGTCTGACTGAACTGTGGGAGCTACTAATAACCGACACTAAAACCACATGAGCTAAATGTGAAATTCGATGTATATGCCCCATCGAGAGGACCCAATATACCCGACCAAAGGTATAAAGGCATGCTTGCGTGATCACTAAATGTTGCCCACAGAGGGGACTTACACCTATGTGGCTCGTAGTTCTGGGACTATGGGTATGTTGAACCCTAGTCCAACTCGATATTATGCTACTCCCAATAGATTAAGTGATTAACACATTATGACTGAATTTTTGTAATACTAGATAGCTCAAAACTGGACATGCAAAATTGAGAATGCAACAATTAATCTAATAATGATGCATTCATAAACTAAGGCATGTATAACTGAATACTGAAATATCTAACCTAGCATGTGTAATTCAAGAACTAAAGAAATACATAGCTAGGGTTCTGGAATTCAAGCAATAAACTGAATATTAACATACTAATCTGATTTGGAACATATGCGTAACAAATTCATGATAATCTGCTGAAGTTCTAGAAACCCTAGGTCTGTTCATAATCATGGAATCAAGAATCTGACTGAATTCTAGGGACCTAATGGGTGAAATGAACCCACTAGTGAAATCCCACATACCTGGTGACAAATTCCACGGAGAAATCTTTCGATTTCGGGGCTGGAACTGATGGAACCTTGTTGCGTTCTTGAACTAGGGTTCTTGACCTCTCTTCTTCTCTTAGCATTCAAATTTTTCTAAGTTTGATTAATGATTTGACTTAGGTAACATCTAGTTATATTTCTAGGCTTAAACTAATTAAAACCTCATAATATAGGGTCTAAATGACGTAGCTTAGAGGTTAAACAAAATAGGAAAAGACCCCTGACTTAACTGCTGTCGGAGTCACTGACGGAGCTGACTGACGGTCCATACTGGTTGACTGTCATTCACGACTGAATGCTGACAGTTGACTGGTCCATCAACGGAGCTGACTGACGGTCCGTACTGGTCGACCGTTGTTCGCGATTGTAGGTTAAAATCTAAAATGAGAAACTGAAAGTTGGCTGGCCCATCGACGGAGCTAATTGACGGGCCGTCAGTCGACAGACGGTCCCGTAGTTGGCTTCCGTCAGTGGTACCTGCAACTTCTAAAAATCTAGAATTTTTTCCATTCTCGAATCTGGGGTGTTACATTATCTCCCCCTTGGGAACATCCATCCTCGAATGAAGACTAAACTAGCTGAAATGGAGGAAAAGGGCTGCAATCCGTACCACTAAACACTAAGAACTGAGTTTCTGACTGAACTGGGTTCCAAGAACATGCAAATACGCTGAGAATGCAAGTACAAACTGAAGGAACATGATAATAAGACTGAATTACGCATGAATGACTGAAAAACTGAAGAGGAACTATTACCTCAAGCTGGAGTAGAATCGGAAGGAAAGAGGTGAGGATACTTGGCTTTCATGGCCGCTTCTGCTTCCCAAGTAGCTCCTTCTACGGACTGACTCATCCACCATACCTTGACTGAAGTGACTTCTTAGTTTCTCGACCTTCTAACCTGATGATCGAGAATCTCAACTGGTACATCCTCATATGAAAGGCTATCTTTTACAACCACACTCTCTAATGGTACTACGGATGCTTGATCACCCACACACTTCTTCAAAAGTGAAATGTGAATGACTGGATGCACTGTTGCTAAGTCTGCTGGCAACTCTAACTCATAAGCCACTTTACCAATCCTTTTCAAGATCCGGTAAAGGCCTACATATCTGGGACTGAGCTTTCCTTTCTTGCCAAATCTCATCTTCCCCTTCATAGGTGACACTTTCAGGAAAACCCAATCATCAACTTGGAACTCTAGTTCCCTTATTTTCACATCTGTATAAGACTTCTGGCGACTCTGGGAAGTCTTAAGTCTATCTCTAATGAGTTGCACTTTCTCCATCGCATCAAGTACTGAATCTGGTCCTATCAAGGCTGCTTCACCTACTTCAAACCAACCAACTAGAGATCTACATCTACGCCCATACAAAGCCTCATAAGGGGCTATCTGAATGTTGGAATGGTAACTATTGTTGTAGGCGAACTCAATAAGAGAAAGGTGATCGTCCCAACTACCCTTGAAATTGATCACACAAGCTCTCAACATGTCCTCTAAGGTATGAATGGTACGCTCTGCCTGACCATCCGTCTGTGGATGAAATGTTGTGCTAAGGTTAACCTGAGTACCAAGACCCTTCTGAAATGACTTCCAGATATGTGAGGTAAACTGAGGACCTTTATCTGAGATGATAGACAAAGGAACCCCATGCAACCTCACAATCTTATTAATGTAAAGCTTGGCGTAATCCTCCGCCTAATCTGTAGTCCTGACCACCAAAAAGCGAGAAGACTTAGTAACCCTATCAACAATCACCCAAATAGAGGCATGCTGTCTGCGAGTGCGAGGTAAACATGTGATAAAGTCCATGTTGATCACTTCCCACTTCCAAGTAGGAATGTCAATCTCTTGAGTCATGCCTCCTGGTTTCTGATGTTCTACCTTGTCTTGCTGGCAATTGGGGCACTTAGCCACAAAGTCTACTATATATCTTTTCATACCATTCCACTAATAGACTTCCCGCAGATCACAGTACATCTTAGTGGCGCCTGGATGGATAGAATATCTGGAGTTATGGGCCTCTGCAAGAATATGTTGTCTCAACTTGCCCACATTAGGAACACATAATCGACCCTGGTAGCGAAGCACACCATCTCCCCCTTGGGAGAAAACCTCCACTCTCTGATTGTGGACTGCACCCTTAAGATCAAGCAAGATTGGATCACTGTCTTGCTTTTCCTTAACCTCCATTACCAAAGAAGATGCTACCCCATTCTGAACCGTTACACCACCATTTAATATGCTCATAAGACGAATTCCTAGGCGAGTAAGTTTGTGAACATCCTTTGCTAGCTCCCTTCTTTGTTCCTCAACATGTGCTACACTACCCATGGATAATCTGCTAAGAGCATCTACCACTATATTCGCCTTACCCGGATGGTAATGCACGCTCATATCATAATCTTTGAGGAACTCAAGCCACCTTCTCTGGCGAAGATTCAACTCTTTTTGGGTGAATACATATTTGAGGCTCTTATGGTCTGTGAACACATCTACATGAACACCATACAAGTAGTGTCTCCAAATCTTGAGTGCTAACACCACTGCTGCAAGTTCGATGTCATGAGTCGGATAATTCTTCTCATATACCTTAAGCTGTCTGGAAGCATAAGCTATAACCTTACTTCGCTGCATCAACAGACAACCTAGGCCGACCCTGGATGCATCACAATAGATAACATAATCATCTGAATCCCCTGGTAGAGTCAAGACATGAGGTATAGTCAACCTAGTTTTTAGTTCTGCAAAGCTTTTCTCACAATCATCTGACCATTGGAACTTAACCTTTTTCTGAGTCAACCTAGTCAATGGTGAGGCTATGGATGAAAATCCTTCCAAGAACCGTCTGTAATAGCCTCCTAGACCCAAGAATCTTCTGATATTTGTAGCAAAGGTAGGTCTGGGCCATTGTTTCACTGCTTCTATCTTTTGGGAATCTATTCGAATCTCTTCACTAGACACAATATGCCCAAGGAAGGCAACTGATTGTAACCAAAACTCGCACTTGTTAAATTTTGCAAAAAACTGGCGATCTTTGAGAGTTTGTAGAACAACTCTCAAATGACTTGCATGTTCTTCCTCATTCCTAGAGTAAATGAGGATATCATCAATAAAGACAATAACGAACAAGTCCAAGTACTGCTTGAACACTCTGTTCATCAAATCCATGAAAGTTGCAGGAGCATTGGTTAGTCCAAATGACATAACTACAAATTTGTAATGACCATACCGAGTTTTGAAGGCTGTCTTCGGAATGTCACTATCTCTGACTCTAAGGTGATGATAACCTGATCTGAGGTCTATCTTTGAGAAATGACTAGCACCCTGAAGTTGGTCAAACAAGTCATTAATCCTGGGGATAGGATACTTATTCTTGATTGTGACTTTTTTCAACTGCCTATAGTCAATGCACATTCTGAGAGAACCATCTTTGTTCTTTACAAACAACACTGGTGCACCCCATGGAGAAATACTAGGTCTGATGAAGCCCTTATCTAGAAGGTCTTTCAATTGCTCTTTCAATTCCTTAAGCTCAGCTGGAGCCATTCTGTAAGGAGGAATAGAGATAGGCTAGGTATCTGGAAGGAGATCAATTCCAAAGTTGATTTCCTTTTCGGGAGGAACTCTGAGAAGATCATCTGGAAACACTTCTGGAAACTCATTAACCACTAGAACTGACTCAAGAGTTGGAGTTTTGGAGCTAGAATCCTTAACCCGAACTAGATGATAGAGATAACCCTTAGAGATCATCTTTCTGGCCTTAAGGTAAGAAATGAATCGACCCATAGGGGCTAAGCTACTACCCTTCCATTCTAGGATTGGTTCGTCTGGAAACTGAAAATGAACAATCCTAGTTCTACAATCGACTGAAGCATAACAAGAATGTAACCAATCTATGCCTAGAATGATATCAAAGTCTACCAATTCTAACTCTACAAGATCTGCTGAGGTAACTTTCTGAGAGACTGTGACAGGGCAATTTTTGTATACCCGTCTAGCTATAACTAGGTCACCAACTGGAGTAGAGACTGAGAAGGGTTCTGGAAGAGTTTCTAGGCTAACACTGAATTGGATTGCTATGTAAGGAGTTACAAAAGACAAAGTAGCCCCTGGATCTAATAATGCATAAACATCAAGGTCAAAAACTTGTAACGTACCAGTGACTACATCAGGAAAATCTTCCTAATCTTGACAAGCCTGAAGAGCCTAAAGCCTATTTTGGTGCTGTCCGCCACCTGTACCAGATGAGTTACCCTGCTGAGTTGGGAGACCTGCTAGTGCTACTGAAGGTCTAAACTGAGCTCTACCATTATTTCCTCTTTGACCCTGTCTAGAAGGACAATCCTTCAATCTATGACCAGACTGACCACACCCAAAACATCTTTCTTTTCCTTAAAGACACTCACCCGAATGGTTCTTACCACACTTAGGGCAACTTGGGTAGGTTTTGGTGCCTGAAACACTACCTTGAAACTTAGAGCCTGATGCCCTACCTTTCTGATCGTTACGAAACCTGGGCGATGGAACACTAGCTGATGAAGGGGCTAGAGTCGAAGACTTCTGCTGAAACTTTGAGCGATTTCCACCACTTGATTTCTGTTGGGAATACTCGTAGTTACTTGTTCTTTCTTTCTTACTCTCCTTAGCCAGTTCCCTAAGCTTATCACCCTCAACCTACTGAGCATGAGTCATGAGCCTAGAGATGTTCATGTCTCCCAACAACATAGCATTCCTGCACTCTTTTTTCACTAAGTCTGACACCCCATTAAGAAACTTGTACATGTGAGCCTTGGAATTAGCAACCATATAAGGAGCATACCTGGAGAGTTGGGTAAACTTGAGCCCATACTCTTAGACCATCATATTACCTTGTCTCAAGTTTATGAATTCCTGAGCTTTTGACTCCCTTAACTCTCTTAGGAAGAACCTGTCCAGAAAGGTTTCAATGAAGCAATCCCAAGTAATAGGAGAGGCATTTGTACCCTTGTTCTCTTTCCATTGAGTGTACCAGTTATGAGCCACATCTTTCAGCTGGTAAGATGCCAACTCAACCCGATTATTCCCAATGACCTGCATCACCTCAAAGAACTTCTTGATCTCATCCAAGAAATTCTGGGGATCCTCACCAGTCTACTGATCCACCATTTGCATTCACAGGAGCTTGAACCCGCTGATTGTTCTGGTTGGCCACACTCTGAGCCAATATCTAAATGGCGTTCCTAAATTCTGCATTAGAAACATCCTGATCTGGGACTAGAGGAGCTGGGTTTATGTTCCTGGCATTAGCTCTATAAGGAGGCATGATCACTGAAACGTAGAACGTCGAGTTAGAATAGAATTTAGATCATACCTTATGTACGATAAGAGTAACAAGAAACTAAAGATTTCCTAAAACACTTTGTAGCCTCCCCCTCATTAGATGTGGTGCACTTCCCACCCATGAAAAGGACTCTACTTAGTGCGGCTTTTCAGACATCCTAGGACACTTAAACCTAGTGCTCTAATACCAATTTTTCCACGCCCCGAGCTACCCCCGAGACGCAAACACAGGACCTAGGACCACAAGTGATCCCAAGCTAACCCTGCTGGCATGATCATGAGCATACTAAAGATAATATACTGATGCAAAAGCTAAATCATAAATAAAATGAAAAGATGGGGAATACCCATATACTATAACTGAGATAAATGAAAACTAATCAGTTTAATACAAAGAAGATATTAACTCAATACTAAGTTGAATCTAACTATGTCTGAAAATAGACTCTAACTAACTAGAAATGCTAGGACAGGCCCCAGCTAAGTCTAGCAAAACTGAAACTAAAGGACTAAAAATACTGAAAAGAAATTCATGACAATTGTCCTCGGAGAATGAGGACTCACCACTGATTTTGCTGAACTGGAGACTGAGAACCGATCTAAGTGAGATCTGGATGCTGGGAACCTGAACCTACATCACGAGAAGATGTAGCGCACGTATGCGTCAGTGGTTGAAAGGTAATGACCATGCAAGATAGAGTAAAGCTGAAATAACATATAACTGAACAAAGCAATAAAGCAATGAAATAATATGCATAAGATGAGATACTGAATCTGAATTAACTGAATGCAATGACTAATTTATAGCATGCTGACTGAATACTGAATGAACTAAATATGGAGTCCGATGTATACACCCCATCGAGAGGACCCAATATACGCAGCCAAAGGTATAGAGGCATACTGGCGTGAGTTCTAAATAATGCCCACGAAGGGGACTTACACCTACGTGGCTCGTAGTTCTGGGACTATGGGTACGCTGAACCCTAGTCCAACTTGGTATTATGCTACTCCCAATAGATTAAGTGATTAACACATAATGACTAAATTTCTGTAATACTGGATAGCTCAAAACTGGACATGCAAAATTGAGAATGCAACAATTAATCTGATAATGATGCATTCATAAACTGAGGCATATATAACTAAATACTGAAATATCTGACCTAGCATGTGTAATTCAAGAATTAAAGAAATACATAGCTAGGGTTCTAAAATTCATGTAATAAAATGAATATTAACATACTAATCTAATTTGGAACATATGCGTAACAAATTCATGATAATCTGCTAATGTTCTAAAATCCCTAAGTCTGTTCATAATCATGAAATTAAGAATCTGACTGAATTTTAGGGACCCAATGGGCGAAAGAAACCCACTAATGAAATCCTACGTACCTAGTGACAAATTCCATAGAGATATCTTTCGATTTTGGGGCTGGAACTGATGAAACCTTGCTTCGTTCTCAAACTAGGGTTCTTGACCTCTCTTCTTCTTTTAGCGTTCTAATTTTTCTAAGTTTGATTAATGATTTGACTTGGGTAACTTCTAGTTATGTTTCTAGGCTTAAACTGACTAAAACCTCATAATATAAGGTCTAAACGACATAGCTTAGGGTTTAAACGAAGTAAGAAAAGACTGAAAGATCCCTTACTGGTCGACCGTCGTTCGTGACTGAACGCTGACAGTTGACTGGTCCATCGACGGTGCTGATTGACGGGCCACCAGTCGACTGACGATCCGTACTGGTCGACCGTCGTTCGCGATTGAAGGCTAAAATCTGAAGTGAGAAACTAAAAGTTGGCTGGCCCATCGACGGAGCTGACTAACGGTCCTATAGTTGGCTTCCGTTGGTGGTACCTGCAACTTCTGAAAATCTGGAATTTTTTTCCTTTCTAGAATCTGGGGTGTTACAATATTGAAGGTTCCGAATTAACCTATTATGTCATAGGAAGGGGAAAATTATGTTCTAAGGGTCAATTTATATCTTGCCTAAAATCTAAGAAAATGATTTCAAAGGGTTGCATTTATCATCTTGTTAAGGTTAAAGATACATATTCTAAAAACCCCTACTCTTGAGTCAATTCTTATTGTAAATGTGTTTCTGGAAGTATTTCCCAATGATCTTCCTTGTATTTCTCCCAAAAGGGAAATATACTTTGGTATTGACCTTCTCCTAGATATGCAACCTATTTTTGTTCTTCATTATCGTATGGCCCCAACAGAACTTAAGGATTTAAAGGATCAATTGTAGTATTTGTTATATAAGGGTTTTGTAAGATTGGATATCTTTATTCTTAAGAAAGACGGTTCTCTCCAAATGTGCATTGACTATCGGCAATTAAATAAGGTTACCATAAAAAAATAAGCATAATATTCCAAGGATTGATGATTTGTTTGACAAACTCCAAGGAGTGAGTTACTTCTCTAAGATTGACCTTCAATCGGATTATCACAAATTGAGGGTGAAGGAGTATGACATTCTAAAGATAGATTTTTGAACTCGATAGGGTCACTATGAGTTCTTGGTAATGTCTTTTGGTTTGACCAATTCCGCGACGACGTTCATGGATTTGATGAATAGGGTCTTCAAGAAATATCTTGTTATGTTTGTGATTGTATTTATTGATAACATCTTGAATTACTCATGGAGTGAGGATGAGCATGTTGAGCATTTGAGGATTGTATTGCAAGTTCTCAAGGATTGTGAATTATACGCTAATTTTAGCAAGTGTGAGTTTTGGTTGTGGTCTATGGCTTTCCTTGGCCATATTGTCTCCGGTGAAGGTATTCAAATCAATCCTAAGAAGACTAAGGTAATTAAGAATTAACCTAGACCTTTGTCCGCTTCAGATATACAGAGTTTCTTGGGTTTAGCCGGTTATTATAGCAGGTTTATGAAATGATTTTCCTCTATTTCTTCACCTTTGAAGACATTGACTCAAAGGAATGCAAAATTTCTATGGTCGTAAGCTTGTGAGAAGAGTTTCCGATAGTTGAAGGGTAGACTCACTTCAACACATATTTTGACGTTACCGAAATGATCGAATTGTTTTGTGTTTTTTATGTAATGTTTCTCAGATTATTCTTGGTTGTGTTTTGATGCAACATGGTAAAGTTGTCGCTTATGCTTCAAGGCAATTGAAGGTGCATGAAATGAATTATCTGGCTCATGATTTGGAGTTAGCGGCGATAGTGTTTTCTCTAAATATTTGGAGACATTACTTATATTTTGTTCATATAGATGTTTTTACAGACCACAAAAGCTTGAGTTAAGTGTTCACTCAAAGGGATTTGAATATTCACCAAAAGAGTTGGATTGAGTTATTGAAGGATTACGACATGAGTGTCATTTATCATACCGTAAAGCAAATGTGGTGGCCGATTCTCTTAGTCGACTATCGATAGAAAGTGTTGCTCATGTTCAAGATGGTAAGAAGGAGTTAGTTTGTGATATTCATAGATAGACTCGATTAGGTGTTCGTTTGGTCGATCTAGTGAAAGTGGCCTGACTGTTCAAAATTGTTCAGAATTATCTTTTGTATCGGATGTAAAAGTTTAAGTAAGATCTTGGTCTTATATTAGTTTATTTAAAGAAGTCGATTTCAGAAAAAAGCCATTGAGGCTTTCTCTTAAAAAGGAGATGGTGTACTTCGATACCAAGGTTGATTGTGTGTTTAGAATGTTGATGAGTTGAGAAATCAAATTTTGACAGAAGCTCACAGTTCTCAGTATTCTTGTAACATCCCGACTTTTCAAAAGGTCTAAATTAACTTGTATCTTCATGGAAAAACAAGGAGGGTGGGTAATAAATTAAGAATGTTGTGGTATGTCATATTTTAAGTATTCAAGGGTTCTCTCTCAAGTTTTGAAGTTAGGTAAGTGGCAAAATAAAAGTTGCCGAAAGTTATCGTAAGTTCCTTTTTAAAGATTTCTTTAAAATTTAGGTCAAATGTCTTGCACGTTTACTCCCAATATATAAAGAGTTAGAAGTCCTATCACCCATTAAATCGAAGGCCTACGAGTCTAGTTTGCAATGCATAAAACCCCGTATCCAACCGATATCGGAGTAAAAAGTTATGAGGGTTTTACTATGGACTACCGGGGCAAAATCCAGGTCGGATCCGGGTCAGGTAAAAAATGTGGTATGTTGGCTTACTCAACGTTTTAAGCCATGCAAACATTTCTTTTTACTTACAAACCAAAAAGAAAGCTTAAGAGAGGGTTCCTATGGAGTTATTGCATGATGAAGGTTAGTTTTTGACGATTTCTACCATCAAAGGTTGCCCCCGTGCCTAGAAACGTGATATATACATGTGGCAATCGTTTTTCCCTTCTATTAGCTGCGTTTGGAGCTAGTTTTTGAAGATATAAATTTGTAGCTATTGGTGTTTCATCAAGGATTACACTTGGTTAACAAAGGTAATAATCTTGGGACTCTTTTATGATTGTTTTTATGAATTTCTATGAACGTTTCAACAAGTTGGGGATTTATGGCAAATATGCCGATTTAAGATTAATTATGAACTGGTTATAGGTACATACCAGCTGTGTATATATAGTTCTTGTGAAGCTTAGGACATAAGGAACAACTTTCGTAAAGGAACTACGGTCTTTCAAGCGTTTATTGGAAAGGTATGTTAAGGCTATTCCTTTCGTTCCGCATGTTTCCTTAGAGCTTGGGAGTGATATAATAGGGTAGTTAATGTTGTTGATCTTGTAGATGTAATTGTGAGTGGTTGGCTGATTGAGTGGTTATAAACCCTCATTTTAGGGAATCATTATCTGTTAAGAACGACCCTAAGTTAGGAACGACTTGGAGATTATTCATACATATTGTTTATAGCTAAATTGTTCGTCTTTAGCCTATTCAATTGTTTGTTGTCGCCCTTGGGGCTATTGTGGTTAGTTGTTGAGCAATGAACTTCCTATGAGGGTTATGATGTTGTCTAATAGGACTATATTATTGCCAAAGAGGGCTATGCGTTACCCACATGACTATATTGATGCCAAAGCGTGTTATGTGTAGCCTACGGGACAATTTTGATGCCAAAGAGGGCTATATGTTGCCTACAGGGCTATGTTGATGCAAAAGAGGGCTATGTGAATCCCATAGAGCTATGATGTTGCCTAAGAGGGCTATGCACTGCCTACGGGGCTATATCATTGCCAAAAAAGGGCTATGTGACTTATTACAAAGACAAGGGGCTACTGATAGGGGTAGGTAGATTGATTTGGTACCACTGGATTTATGGGGGCCTAGGTAGGTGGTATGTTGTTTGTACCAGCCGAGCTTATGGGGGCTTGGTTAGGTTGTTGTTTGATCATTTTGTATTTTTAGATTCAGTAATGGGTTAGTATGTTTATCAAAAATTTTATTTCCTTACGTGATTGTTTTTGGTATATTATGATACTTGCTTATTTAGTCTATAGCCTTTCATACTCTGTAAATTATTTTGTACTGACGCCCCATTGCCTGAGGGGCACTGCATTCATGCATGCAGGTCCCTACAGACGACCCAGTAGACCTCCTCAGTAGCAGGATTGACTTTTATCCGATTGGCTAGCCCCTTTCTTCCGGAGCTGCCAGAGTTGGGAGGTTTGTTAGCTTTTGTTGTATATATCTTTATGGGTAGGCTGGGCCATGTCCCACCAAACTTTACTACTCTTATAGGCTTGCAAACTAGTGTGTGGGGTGTATAGTTACATTTTGGCCATGCTGGCCTAGTTTGTTGGTTTGCTGAAGCTTGTGAGTTGTTTGATATATTGTCTTGATATATACCTGCTTTCAGTTTTGGAATAGATATCATGGTGGCCTCGACGGCCCAATCAAGACTACTGTGCTAGTTGGTTGTTTATTTATATGAACTCTTGGGAGTAGCTGTTCTTTTATAGATCTGTTGACAAGGGCGTTGCCACCTGAGGGCTTAGTTTTAAGCTGAGATATACTTGTTTGTTTTCTTGATTGCGTGTGGTTGTCATGCCCTAGTAGAGAATTTTTCAGTAGGGTCGGCTCGGGCTTGAGTTTTGTCATTAGGAGCCAGTTGCGCCCCTTTAGTTTGGGGTGTGACAAACCAACGTCGTATCCTAGGGGGTCTGCAAGGTGTGTCTAGTAGAGTTGTTTATAAATGTGTTGTGCACCACATTCGATAAGCAAGAAGCTACCGGGCATGTTAGAATGACTATCCCTCTTTTGCTCACCTCGTGCTATAGAGCGGTGTCTTAAGGGTTGAGGTCTCTAGCTTATAATTAATACTTGTATGAATATAGAGATGGCTGACACCAGATAGACCACAGCTAGCCAGGGGCTAGATACAATTGCAGGCGAGGGTACCAACAAGGTACCACAAGTGGAGGTAACCCATTGTGAGACCTAGGGGGAGACATCTTCTCAGCCCCCTATAGTTTCTCCATTGCTTCAGGAGCCTTCAAGGGCTACAAGACTTCCGGCTCCACCAGGAGTACCACCTCTAGTTCCTCCGTTTCGATATGATTAGGATATCAAGAGTACAGTATGTATGTTAGCACAATTAGTAGCTGCACAGCGCCAGACAGTTGCATCAGATATTGCCGACCATTTTGAAGGGCCCGATAGTTCAAGAGTTCCTGAATTTCTTGCCTTGAATCCTCCACAGAATATAAGGATAGCATAGAGGACCCTTAGCACTTTGTTGATCAACTTCATAGGATCTTTAGAGTCATGCATGCCTCAGCGACTGAGTCAGTTGAGTTAGCAACATTTTGACTGCGTAATGTTGCAGTATTGTGGTACGAAAGTTAAGAGAGATCTAGGGGAAAAGATGTATCTCTACCCACTTGGGATAGCTTTACAAAAGCTCTCAAAGATCACTATTTGCCTCGAGAGATTAGGGATGGCCGGGTGGACCAGTTTTTGAACCTCTGACAAGACAGCATAAGTGTCCGAGAGTACAGGCTGATATTTGACTCATTAGCTAGATATGCACCAGCATTTGTAGACACAATGCATGATAGGGTGCGTAGATTTGTGGGAGGGCTCGACTCAGACTATATCGATGCTTGTTCCACCACTGCACTAAATGATAATATGGATATCTTGTGAATTTAGGCCATTGCACAAGGCATAGAGGATCGCCGACATCTACAGTATATGAGTGAGAGGGTCGAGAGAGAGAGAGACAAAAAGAGGGCTAGGCCCACTGGTTCACATAGAGATCTTCAGGGTGGTCCCTGACCCCGATATTCTATTAGGTCACCTAGACCTCCACCAAAGCAGTTCCAGTGTAGTAGATTTGATTGTCAAGGACAGATAGGCCCAGGTGAGGGTTCACGAGCATCAGGCTCTCAGCAACAGAGAGGTTCAGGCCACGCTAGGAAATCCCTGCCGCATTGTGCTACTTGCGGTAGGTTGCATTTTGGGAGATGCAGACACGGTTCCACTAGTTATTATTCTTGTGGACAGGAGGGGCATGGGTGGAGAAACTGACTGACCATAGGTCAGTAGTAGGTTCTTCCTCATCAACACAGTCTATAGGGTGTGGATCCCAGACTTCAGCAAGTAGAGGTAGAGGTGGGGGCAGAGAGGGAGCATCTAGTTCTGGTAGTGGACATAAATGTACATATTCATTAGTTGTCCAATAGGACTTAGAATCATCACCAGATGTTGTATAGGTACATTGATTGTCTCTCATTGTGTTTATGTTTTGATAGATCCTAGATCTACTCTGTCTTATGTTACTCCATTTATTGCAGGGAAGTTATATATAGTAGCAGAGTCATTAGATCGACCATTTATTGTATCTACACTAGTTGTTGAGTCTATTACTGCCAGAAGAGTCTATCGAGGTTACACGATAGAAATTATCGACCGTTAAAGCTCTGTAGACCTCATAGAGTTAGAGATGGTTGATTTCGGCGTCATTATGGGTATGGACTGGTTAGCCTCTTGTTATGTTAATGTTGAGTGCTGGACAAAGATTATTAGATTCCACTTTCCAGGAGAGGCAGTTCGGGAATGGAAAGGTAATACAACAACGTTCAAAGGTAGGTTTGTTTCCTATCTTAAGGCGATGAAGATGATTACTAAGAGTTGTATTTATTATCTTGTTCACATTCATGATATAGATGCAGAACCACCGACTCTTCAGTCTATTTTGGTAGTTAATGAATTTCTAGATGTATTTCCAGACGAGCTCCCTAGTATCCCTCCAGAACGGGAAATTGATTTTGCTGTCGATATGCTACCAGGTACACAACCCACATCTATCCCTCCTTATAAAATGGCTCCTGTTGAGCTAAAAGAGTTGAAGGATCAGCCGAAAAACTTGTTGGATAAAGGCTTTATTAGGCCTAGTGCTTCACCATGGGGTGGGCTAGTGTTATTCGTAAGGAAGAAAGATGGCTCACTAAGAATGTGTATCGATTACCAATAGCTGAATAAGGCGACTATAAAGAATAAGTATCTCCTTCCGAGGATCGATGACTTGTTTGATCAGCTACAAAGTGTTGAGTGCTTTTGAAAGATTGATTTAAGATCATGGTACCACCAGATACGAGTTCGGGAGAAAGACGTTCCAAAGACAGCTTTTAGAACTAGATATGGACACTTTGAGTTCTTGGTAATGTCTTTTGGATAAACTAATGCCCCAATACTGTTCATGGACCTGATGAATAGTATATTCAGGTCGTATCTAGACTTGTTTGTGATTGTATTTATTGATGATTATTTGGTGTATTCATGTTCAAAAGTTGAGCATGCACATAATCTGTGAGCAGTCCTTCAGGTTCTTCAAGATCGAGAACTTTATGCAAAGTTCTCTAAGAATGAGTTCTGGTTGGACTCTGTAGCTTTATTAGGCCATATTATATCAAATGCAGGCATTACAGTTGATACACAAAAGATTGAAGTCATAAAGACTTAGCCTAGACCCATGACTCCGACTTAGGTTCATAGTTTCTTAGGGTTAACTGGGTACTACAAAAGGTTTGCAGAGGGGTTTTCTTTACATTAAGCACCATTAACGAAGCTGACTAAAAAAGTAGCTAAGTTCCAGTGGACTGAGGCATGCGGGCATAGTTTCCAGGAGCTGAAGGACATGTTGACATCAACAACAGTTCTAGCATTGCCAGAGGGTTTAGAAGGCTATGCAGTATACTGTGATGCTTCTGGTGTTGGGTTGGGATGTGTTCTAATGCAACATGGTAAGGATATCGCATAGCTTCAAGGCAGTTGAGAAAGCATGAGATGAACTATCCAACCCATAATTTAGAGTTGGCTGCAGTTGTGCATGCGTTAAAGATCTGGAGACATTATTTGTATGGCGTTCATGTTGACATCTTCATAGATCATAAAAGCCTTCAATATATCTTTAGACAGAATGAGTTAAATCTGTGACAACATCGATGGATTGAGTTACTGAAAGACTACGATGTGGATATTTTATATCATCTAGGAAAGGTGAATGTGGTAGCCGATGCCCTCACTCAAAGATATATGGGTAATTTATCCTATTTAGGTGTTGCGAAGTGTGAGTTAGCGCGAAAGCTTCATCAGTTAGCTAGATTGGGAGTCAGATTGTTGAAGATAGTGGGGTAACAATTCAGGACACAGTCGTTTCATCTCTAGTTGTAGAAGTAAAATCATGACAACAAGAGGATCCTAGCTTAGAGCAGCTCAGAGTCAAGGCTCAGGATCAGCAGCCTTTAGCATGTGATATAGCAAGAGATGGAGTCCTTAGATATAGGGGTCAATTGTGTGTTCCGATGTTGTAAGGCTTCGACATCAGATTACGAAAGAGGCACATCATACCCGTTATTCTATTCACCCTTGTTCAACGAAGATGTACCATGATATTAAGGATATCTATTGGTGGCACGGGATAAAAAAGGATGTTGCTCAGTTTGTGGCACAGTGTCCTAATTGCCAACAGGAGAAGGTTGAGCACCAGAAGCCCTCTGAGCTAGTTCAGGAGATAGCCATTCCTTTGTGGAAGTGGGAAGCAATTAATATGGATTTTATTACAGGGTTACCTCGATCGCGTTGCAAGTTTGACTCTATTTGGGTAATTGTTGATAGACTAACAAAATCAGTCCACTTCTTACCAGTCAGGGCTAATTTTACGGCCGAAGACTATGCAGGGATCTATATTAGAGAGATTATTAGGCTACACGGTGTCCAATATCTATTATCTCTGATAGAATAGCACAATTTACTGCCAACTTCTGGAAGTCCTTCCAGAAAGGACTGGGGACATAGGTTAATCTTAGTACAACCTTTCACCCTCAGACAGATGGCTAGGATGAGCGCACAATTTTAACACTCGAGGATATGTTACGGGTGTTCACGCTAGATTTCAAGGGAAGTTGGGATGACCACTTGCCTTTTATTGAGTTCGCATACAATAATAGTTATCATTACAACATCGAGATGGCACCTTATGAGGCTTTGTATGGCCGAAAATGTAGGTCCCCATTGGATGGTTCGAGGTAGGTGAGTCAAAGTTGATTGGACCCGACTTAGTACAGCAGACAGTGGAGCAGGTTAAGCTTATTCGGGAGAGGTTGCTATTAGCTCAAAGCCGATATAAGTCATACTCAGATGTGCGACGAAGGGACTTAAAGTTTAGTGTCGATGACTGGGTATTCTTAAAAGTCTTACCAATGAAGGGTGTTATGAGATTTGGCAAAAAAGTCAAGCTTAGTCCAAGATTCATTGGGCCATACCGGATCCTTCGGAGGGTTGGACAAGTGGCTTATGAGTTAGAATTGCCTTTGGGGCTAGAATCTGTTCATCCAGTGTTCCATGTATCGATGCTACCGAAGTGCATAGGAGACCCTTCTCGGGTTGTCCCAGTTGAGGATGTTCATATTACAGAGGAGTTGTCCTACGAGAAAACTCCAATTTCCATATTAGATCAAAAGGTCCGTAAATTGAGGACCAAAGAGGTGGCTTCGGTTAAAGTATTGTGGAGAAATAAGAATAGAGAAGAGGTGACCTGGGAAGCTGAGGATGGCATGAGGTCCAAATATCCTCACTTGTTTCATACCCAGGGTGATGGCATATCAGTTTATTTTAGTGTAGTGAGGTTAGATACAATTCTAATTTTTTTATACTGTTGTTTATTATTATTATTATTGTTGCCGTTGTATATTTGCTCGCACTGTCATTGCGGAGCTATAGTGCTTAGCTGTTTATGTCATCCTGTGAGATGCTTAGGTTAGAATTTATGCGTTCATGTTCCTGAATAGTTACATTGACAAAGGATACTCTGCCTAAATTTTGGAAACCCCTAATGACATAACCGCGTGATTCAGATTTTTTCATTCGAGGACGAATATTTCTAAGGGGGGAAGGATGTAACACCCCAACTTTTTGAAACGTCTAAATTAACTCGTATCTTCGTGGAAAGACAAGGAGGATGGGTAATAAATTAAGAATGTTGAGGTATGTCATAATTTAGGTGTTCAAGGGCTCTATCTCAAGTTTTAAAGTTAGGCAAGTGGTAAAATAAAAGTTGGTGAAAGTTATCGTAAGTTCCTTTTCAAAGATTTATTTAAAATTTGGGTCAAATGTCTTGGATGTTTCCTCCCAATATATAAAGAGTTAGAAGTCCTATCACCCATTAAATGGAAGGCCTACGAGTCTAGTTTGCAATACACAAAACCCCGTATCCAACCGAGATCAGAGTAAAAAGTTATGAGGGTTTTACTACGAACTACCGGGGCAGAATCCAGGTCGGATCCGGGTTAGGTAAAAAATGTGGTATGTTGTCTTACTCAACATTTTAAGCCATGAAATCATTTATTTTCACTTCCAAACCAGAAAGAAATCTTAAGAGAGGGTTCCTATGGAGTTCTTGCATGATGAAGGTTAGTTTTTGACGATTTCTACCATTAAAGGTTGCCCACGTGCCTAGAAACGTGATCTATACACGTGTCAATCATTTTTCCCTTCTATTAACTGCATTTGAAGCTAGTTTTTGAAGATATAAATTTGTAAGTATTGGTGTTTCTTCAAGGTTTATACTTGGTTAACTAAGGTAATCATCTCGGGACTCTTTTATGTTTGTTTTTATGAATTTCTATGGACATTTCAACAAGTTGGTGCAGTATGGCAAATCTACTGATTTAAGATTAATTATAAACTGGTTATAGGTGCGTACCAGCTGTGTATATATAGGGCTTGTGAAACTTAGGACATAAGGAACAACTTTCGTGAAGGAAATACAGTTTTTTGAGCGTTTATTCGAAAGGTATGTTAAGGCTATTCCCTTCGTTCGGTATGGTTCCTTAGAGCTTGGTACTGATATAATAGGGTAGTTAATGTTGTTGATCTTGTAGATGTATTTGTGAGTGGTTGGCTGATTGAGTGGTTATAAACCCTCATTTTAGGGACTCATAATCTGTTAAGAACGACCCTAAGTTAGGAACGACTTGGAGATTATTCATACATATATTGTTTATAGCTAACTTGTTCGCCTTTAGACTATTCTATTGTTTGTTGTCTCCCTTGGGTCTATTGTGGTTAGTTGTTGAGCTATGAACTTCCTATGGGGGCTATGATGTTGTCTAATAGGACTATGTTATTGTCAAAGAGGACTATGTGTTACCCACGGGGCTATATTGATGCCAAAGAGTGTTATGTGTTGTCTAAGGGGCTATTTTGATGCCAAAGAGGGCTATGTGTTGCCTACTGGGCTATGTTGATGCAAAAGAGGGCTATGTTGATGCAAAAGTGGGTTATGTGCAGCCCACAGAGCTATGATGTTGCATAAGAGGGCAATGTGCTACCCACGGGTCTATAGCTTTGCCAAAAAAGGGCTATGTGACTTATTACAAAGACAGGGGGCTAGCAATAGGGGTATGTAGATTGATTTGGCACCTTCTGGGTTTATAAGGGCCTAGGTAAGTGGTATGTTGTTTGTACCGGCCGAGCTTATGGGGGCTTGGTCAGGTTGTTGTTTGATCATTTTTGTATTTTTAGATTCAATAGTGGGTTAGCATGCTTATCTAAATTTTGATTTCCTTACGTGATTGCTTTTGGTATATTATGATACTTGCTCATTTACTGAATAACCTTTCATACTCCGTACATTATTTTGTACTGACACCCCATTGCCTAAGTGGCGTTGCATTCATGCATGTAGGTCCCGACAGACGACCCAGTAGACCTCCTCAGCAGCAAGATTGACTTCTATTCGATTGGCTAGCCCCTTTCCTCCGGAGCTGCCAGAGTTGGAAGGTTTTTAGCTTTTGTTGTATAAATCTTTATGGGTAGGTTGGGCCTTGTCCCGCCAACCTTTACTGCTCTTAGAGGCTTGCAAACTAGTGTGTGGGGTGTATAGTTACGTTATGGCCATGCTGGCCTAGTTTGTTGGTTTGCTGAAACTTGTGAATTGTTTGATGTATTGTCTTGATATATACCTGCTTTCAATTTTGGAATAGATATCATGGTGTCCTCGACGGCCCAATCAAGACTTTTATGCTAGTTGGCTATTCATTTATATGAACTCTTGGAAGTAGCTATTATTTTATAGATCTGTTGATAGGGGTCTTGCCGACCGAGGGCTTAGTTTTAAGTCGAGATATACTTGTTTGTTTACTTGATTGCGTGTGGCTGTCATGCGCTAGTAGCAAATTGTTTAGTAGGGTCGGGTCGGGCCTGAGTTTTGGCATTAGGAGCTAGTTACGCTTCTTGAGTTAGGGGCGTGACAATTCTATTCACTCGAGAATCACTAAAATGTACCGTGATTTGTAGAAGGTTTAATTGTGAAATGGGATGAAAAAGGATATTGCGGAATTTGTGGTTAAATGTCCGAATTGTCAACATGTAAAAGTTGAGCATCCGAAACTGAGTGTTTTAGTTCAAGATATTTGTATTCCTACATAGAAGTGGGAAGATTTGAATATGGACTTCATTACGAATTTACCTCGTACTCGTCGATAGCTTGATTTTATTTGGGTCATTATGGGTTGTATGACGAAATTGACTAACTTTCTTTCCATTATGACTTCATTCTCGGTAGAAGAATACACCAACCTTTATATTAAGGATATGGTAAGGTTTCATGGGGTGCATTTTTCCATTATCTCCGATCATGGTACTCCGCTTACAACTAAGTTTCGACGATCGTTTAGAAGGGTTTTGGTACTCAAGTCAAGCTTGGAATGACTTTTAATCCTTAGATCAATGAATAAGTCAAATGTACTATTCAGAATCTGAAAGATATATTGAGAGCTTCTGTGATTGACTTTGAAGATAATTGAGATGATCATTTGCCTTTGATTACGTTTGCTTATAATGATAGTTATCACTCTAGCATTGGAATGAATCCATTTGAGGCCATCTATGGTATGAGGCGTAGGTCTCTTATTAGTTGGTTTTAAGTTGGAGAGGTTGCTTTAATAGGGCCCTAGTTGGTGTATGAGACCATTGAAAAGGTTCGACTTATTTTTTAAAGGTGTAAAACGACTCAAAGTAGAAAAAAGTCTTATGCCGATGTTAGAAGAAGAGAGCTTGATTTTGATGTTGATGATTGGGTCTATTTGAAAATCTCACCCATGAAGGGTGTGATGAGGTTTGGAAAGAAAGGGAAGCTTACTCCTCGATATGTGGGCTTATATCAGATTTTGAGGCGTATTTGTAAGATTGCTTATGAACTAGAGTTACGTAATGATTTATCATCGATGCATCCTGTATTCCATGTCCCATTGTTGAAAAACTATGTTGGCGATCTGACGACCATTGTGTCTTTGGAAAGTTTGGGAGTTAAAAGAAAGTCTTTCTTATGAAAAGGTTTGAAAGTTTAGAGCAACAAGTTCAAAATTTGAGAAATAAAGAAGTTGCTTCCGTGAAAGTATTTTGGAGGAAACAATTAGTTGAGGTTGCTACTTGGGGCCGAAGTCGATATAATGTCCAAGTATCCTCATTTATTTCCCTCCGCTGCTTCTATTCTAGCTTGAGGTATTATTCCCCATGGTTCATTTTTTTCAAATTCATGCATTTTATTTATTCTCAAGTTTTCGTATGCATGCATATTCATTAAAAAAAAACTTGATTTTGAAGTTCTAATTGAGCTTGGAGTGATTCCCATGCTTATGTGCATTATGATGAAGTTTGCATTCATGTTGAGTTGTTAGTTTTCCTCCTGCTCTATTCATGTTAGCTTGAGTCTCATTAGAGGATGAATATTCCCAAGGGGGAGATATTGTAACACCTCGAAAGTTTAAAAAGTCAATTGGGAATTGGAATGAGAAAAACCAGTGGGAAATCTGTGAAAAGTGGACTTATAAGGATGGGTTCAATAGAGGTGAAAGGGTCCACGATTAGTGAACCCAACGTTGAACCCGAACCTTATGAAAAATATCCTAAGGCAATGTTCTACGGAAAAGTTCAAGAAAGCTGAAAGGTTCACGATCGGTGAACCCATACTTAAATATGAGCCTTGTGAAAAATAATCTACGGCATAGGTCCAAGGAAGGGTTCAAGGACAGTGGAAGGGTCCACGGTCAGTGAACCCATCCTTGAACCTGAGCCTTGGAAATTTTTAAGGACGGTGGAAGGGTACACAATTTGTGAACCCATCATTGAACCCGAGCCTTGTAAAAATATTTTAAGGCAAGGGTCTAAGGAAGGGTTCAAGGATGGTGGAAGGCTCCATAGTCGGTGAACCCATTCTTGAACCCGAGCCTTGTGACAATTATTTTAATGCAATGATTCACGGACAGGTTCATGACTAGTAGAAGGGTCCACAAACGGGTCTACCATCCATGGAGATTGACTTGGAAAATCCAGACGCCCCTCTAGTTCACGATAGGCTTCACGGATGGTGAAGCAATTAACAGTTCGTGAAAGGCTTCCATAGAGGGTGTTTTGATAGTTTTTAAGTCAAGGCTATTTGGGTCTTTTCCTATGCATTTAATACTTAAACTTTTCAGTTTGACCCTAATTATAAACCCTGTATAAGATTTCTAAGTCCTAAAATTACCAATTCTAAAGTCGTTAGGTTCCCAAATCCAAACCAAATTCATCCTTCTCAATTCTCTCTCAAGCTAAGGAAGAAGAAGCTAGGTTTCAATTCAATCTCTTCAATTCACCATTTGTTTTGGGCTTTGATTATCAAGGTATGTGGGATTTCACCATTGGATTTCATTCATCCAATGGTCCCAAATGATTTCTAAGTTTCCAATTCAATTTCTCCTAAATTGCTTAGGGTTTCAAGTGATCTTCACAGGTATTAATTAATGTTGATTTAATTGTTCAATTTAAATATTCCTATGCATATCTTGATTAAACTACATGATTTCCTATTGATTTATATAATACCCATGCACTATTCATGATTTTGACAATGAATTTAGGAACATATGAGTTTATAAAGAAAGTTATGGATTTGCAAATGATGATATATGAAATTTTATGCATGATTTATGAAAAGATACTTTATGCTCTAAAGTTTTCTTTCAAGATAAGCGTCGATGAAATTGTGAAAGGTTTCTCGCATTAAGAAATCGTGAATGGTGAAAGGTTTTCTCACACATGGTTTAAGGAGATACTCTATAATGATTTAAGTTTGGATTAGTAACAAAATTATGATTTTCCATGTATGATAATTATGTTTATGAAACTGATTATTTATTTGGGGTTTAACTTAGCACCGGGAAAACTGTGAGGTGGAGGCTCAAATAGGGTCGTCTCTAGTAGCAACCTCTAGTTCTAACCTGCGTGCCACCATAGGATTATTTTAAATGACCTAGCTAGTAGATAAACAAATAGCATATGATATGATATGAGATCCTACCTTGGAAAGTAGACTCTTCCTGAGGAGCTTGCACAATAGGTGCATTGGGACCTCTTGGTCCAACTGGTACTGGCGGAACCTGGAGATTCACATTTCTTCTAGTAGGACGTTCTCTAAGATTTCTTTGTGGAGTAATGATAAAAAAATACATGTGAACACGAATTAGAAGAAACTTTTATTGAGTTAAACTTTATCGCATGAACCAAAGTATGAAAAATGAAACAATTCCCGATGTCCTGTAGTCTCCCTATCATTGATGTGACGCATTTCACACCGATAAAAAAGATTCTACTAAACGCGACTCCATAGACACCCTATGACACTTGAACTTTGTGATCTTATACCAAGTTTGTCACACCTCGGGCCTACACCCTGGATGTGGCCAACACTTGAGAACCATTATTGATCCCTAAGTGAACCCTTCACCTGAGTAAATCTTATTTAAGCATTTTTAGTTTTAAATAACTGAAGGAAAAATATTTAAGTCAAATATTGTTTGAATTGTCTATGAATATTGAATATTAACAGTACAAGTTTAGCAAAATATCTTAAAAGAAATATCGAGAGACTCTCTAACATTGTCTATCTATGAAGCCTCTACTGCCCGACATAGGCATTGGGACAAAACCACAACAACCTTAAATAAAACTACTAAAGCAAATAAATGACTGGAGTCCTTCGAAAGTAAAAAGGCCTCACCAAAATCTGGTAATAAGATGGGTGATATCAATGATACACTTGTTGATAGACCTGAACACCAGTATATGCATCATAAGACGATGCAAGTCAAATGTATTTAGTAAATGAATGTACAAATATGTAATATAGCTAACTGCAACAATAAATAGTATAAACCATTAAACTGAATGCAAAGAAAGTCATGGAAGTAAAGATCATTTAAGCCTCACATTAAATTAAATAGTATAAACCATTAAACTAAATATATATGTATAATAAAATACTTTTTACTTTGATGCTGGGGAGTTTCTCTATCTAATAACCCTTACTATGAGCCTTGTGATGATACAATGTCTTACCCATGTTACATGAGTCACCCTATACGTTGCTAGAGTATATAATACAATTGAACTAATGGATCCACTAAAAGGCCTTCTTGAGGCAGTGAGGAGTCATACGAATGTCGATACGATCCTATCCTATGTTGGCTACATATTTTATGGGATTTGAGTTGTTTGAACTCTTACCCAATATATGTGCTCATGACTACTCCCAAAATAATATACTTATGATATGTTCATAGTTTGGTAAACTATTTGTCTGTCTAATAAAGGGTGAGACCAAACTTAAATGTGTGACTCATAGTTCAAATCTTTCTAAAATATATTTTTGCAAAGTCATGTATATAACATAATTCATAAGAAAGTCTTATAACTTGCATGACTCATAAATATTTGAAATAGTTTTCAAAATAGCATAAAGACTCTAAAATTATGCTTTGAAATATAAACTTCATGAAATCATAACAATTTCATGTCAATAACTCACAAGAACAACAAAGTAAAACCTTACTAAGTATAAAAGGAAACATATGTCAAGAATCTCTGATCGTGGAAAATTAATTTAAGAAATCGTGCAATTCGGGTCATAACTATGAATTAATTATAAAGTGGGTTTGATAACCCTAACTATGGAATTTAGTTCATGAACATTGATAAATATTGGACATGAGAATGAAAGGAATTCCTCATTGAAATCTTACCCACCTTAATCGCTCCAATTACCGAAGAAAAGTATGATCTTGGAAGAAGAAGAACCACAAACCTTTCTTGAACCTTGGAGATGAGTTCTTGAGAAGCTTTCTTGAAAACCTATGAACTTCATGAGTAGGAGATATTAATTCGTGGTAAGATGAAAAAAATTTGAAGTTCTATGGTCAAATCTTACCTTGGATGATGGATGAACCTTGGAGAAAGTTAGTTTCTTGGGAACTTTTCTTTCTAGGTAAATTTATGAACTAAGGAGGTGAAATACATCTTTAAAGGCTCGTTAAAAGCCTTAAACATGTACTCACATGTGGGGAAAATGCCTCAGGTGCACAACCAACCACGCATGAAAGCATTAGTTGCTACCACGGTGCGTGGAAATTGCCTCGGCTGCTTAGTAAAATAGTGTCCAGTAAAATAGGCATAACTTTCTACTTCGAACTCCAATTGATGCAAACTTCATGGCGTTGGAAATAAGACTTATAACCTTTAATTTAATAGGTTAAGATTCACATAGTTCTTTATATACGGAAAGATATGGTCATTTGAAATTAATCCTTGCATGAATTAATGTGAAAAACTTAGCTGGTAGAATGATTTTGAACTTGACTTAGTGTTACAGGTCCCTTATGACCTTAAATCACTTATGATACCCTTGCTACACTTGGTAAAGGACTTTAAAATACATGAGCAAGTAGTACATCACCCCGTTTAAGCCCACCATGTCATACGTACGTATGTATGCATAATAGACAGATCTATTCGCTACTAGTGTACAGGATGGATGAAAAAATAAGTTACGAATGATTCAGATTCTAAGAGTAGAGTTGCGAGGTCATAAACTATTCTTCCACCATGTCACACCTGTGTATGCATAATTGACGGATTTATTCGTTACAGGTGTACGCGATGGATGAAAAAATAAGTTCAAAGGGGGGAGATTTGAAACATGTGATAGTTTAGGTGTTCACTACATAAAAAGCTTTAAGTTCAAGGGATTCCTTCATATTTATGTCGTTTCTTGTTCTCGTCAGTCAAAGTATTTGAGACCGTTATAATACTTTCAACTCTTTTAATAAATGCATTCACACTTGAATGATCAATTTTCTTTGGTTAATTAATATCCGGTCCCACTTTTTAAAATTATTATTCATGGTAAATTAATGTAGTTCAGTATGTGTTAAGATTATTGTTGATGTAATTAATTGACTAAATCATTTAATTTGACATGAGGTAGCTAGTCCTTGCTATAAATTATATTATTTTATGGCATTGAACTATTATTTCCTTGTAGAATCAAGGTGAACGCATGGATAAATCATCAATTTGAGTAGAAAATCACATGTTGAGTGCTGTAAATTTGTTGTTCAGTAAAGCTCTAAATAATGGTTTTCCAAATCATGACAGACCTACAGTAAAGTTTGGTGAAACATCTTATGAGGAAAACAATTGAGGATTGAAAATTCTCTTTTACGAGAAGAGGTTTTTTTTAAAAAATATTGTTTTATGGTCTGGAGATCCTTTTATTGATTTAAGAGGTCCAAACAAAATACAATGGCCCAAAGTAAAGCATCTAGGTTTCCTAATGTAGTTATATATCTATCTTTTTCAGGTGACTACTCAGTGCTCTATCTTCTCCGCCTCTTTCTTCCAGAAATGTCATTGTGCTGTCTAAGAAACGCCCAACTGTTTTGACCCCTTTTTTGGGTTATCTTCAAGCTCAAGCTTGTGTTGCAATGGTGGAAGCTTTTTCTATCATCTTCACTGCTACCTGGTATCACAATTCCTTTTTTTTGTTGTTTGTTTGTCCATTTGTTGTCCCCTAATTTTTTTTGTAGGTGTGTAAGTTGTCGGGGTATAATCTGAAGGTACTGAAGAACAAGTGTTGGAGTTGTGCATGATTGTTTGTTGAGTCACTTCTCCCTCCTTTCTGATCTTTTCATTCTTTCTTCACTTGACAATTGATTTTCTTACTATACTTGCATTTCCAAACAAAGTTGAGGTGGTAGTTCCCTCTGACGTCAACTCTTGCAGAACAAATTTCCTCAATGAAGAAAAATATAGGAGGATTCAGGCAGTGGGCCCTCAAGGTACTTCCTTGAGGCATACATCCATTTTCTTTAGGAATATCCTCTTATTTTTTTCTTCAATGAGGACATTTATTTTATGATCAATGCTAGGCAAGAAAAGTGGCCCCATTTCAAGAATCTCTCAATAACTTATTGATACGTCCAAACTTGCACCTCAACTAAGAGGTATAAACAGTCAAAGTCAATTTTTAGAACTCAACGTGAGTTGAGGCCAATCCCCAGAGTATTTCTTTATAAAAATGATTTCACTTTCGCGTTTACCCAAATGTTGTTATTATTTCCTAAAGAGAACAATTATGGAATGTAAATTGGGTTTAGTTGTGATGTTCTAGTAACTAAGATTGGTAATCAAAATCCAGATTAACAATTAACAGAGTATTAAGTTCTAAAAGTGTTTCGATAATTAAATGAAACTAGGACTGTGTTCCCTATAACGTTGCATCTCGTATTTTTTTGGGAATTCATCTCTACAAAATACAGGCGAGATAGATATATCTAACACTTTTCAGCCTAATTAGATAACTTTCACTCAAGCCCTCTCGGTCCTAGAGTGTTAACAAGTGTTACCCTCGCTTACGATAGTGTTAAAGTTCTTTTCTCTCGAACTCAAACTTTGACTCTATTTCTTCAGGTTAATTCATCTTTTTCCCATCTATCATTTTTCTCTCGAACAAATGACAGATACTGGCTAACTCTAATGCGTGCACTCATTTAGAATACATGAATAACAAAAGCTAAATTATAATTTGCAAATATAAATCGCCTTCCACTTGTTTTATGAAATTACACTTAGATTTACGTCATAGATCCCACAATCCTAGTTGTGGTGTTTGGCCACTCATGATTTCACGTAAACATACATAAGTACATAATGAAAACATGATAAGAAAATACTTACAAAAATAAGCAAAATCGATAAGCACTTTCATAATTCAAAAATCGGAAATCCAACTTCAAAACTTGATTCGATGTTAATGTCGAAAACTAAAAGCTAAGAAAAAATGAAACTTAATCGTTCATACCAGATAAGATGAGATAAAAACTCAAAAGGACCTAATTAATTCAAATAAAGTGTTTAAAAAGAGTCTTACTCGAAGTAGGACCAAACTGTCGGGCACTCAACAGACACTTTGACGATCCGTCAAGGGCTTCACGATCCTTGACCCTTCGTGGTCTTTACTTGGCACGTCTGAAATTGGATCTTCAAAGCCAACACTGGATAGGTATCACGGACAACACCACGGACCGTCATAAGGACCACGGTCCGTCTGGGTGTCCGTGGTCTTTACTTGGTCACTTCCCATTTTAGCCCCTCGAGGCCTAGATACTGGTTCAACTCTACGAGCACCTTCACAGATCGTTGTGACGACCACAACCCGTGAGGTCGTCTGTGGTCTTCACTTAATATTGCCAAAGTTTTCCTTCTCTACACCTGCTCACTAGAAAGGTCCTTCACAACCCTCATCATGATTTGTAGTGAAGACCACGGTCCGTGAGGCCGTCCGTGGTCTTTACTTGCTTTAATTCTTCTGCATTTTCTTCTTTTCTTTATTCTTTCACATCCACCTGCTTTACATGTACAAACATTACCAAACACATCATATCCACATAAATACACTCGATTCTAGTATTAATCCTTAGTTTTCAAGCGTCAAATGTGTCAAGATTTCCTAGCACATCAACACCCTTAACTTAGAACCATTACTTGTCCTCAAGTGATGAGAAAAATAATACATTCAGTCCTTAATCATTCAAACACTTTTGGAACGATGCAGGAACCATCTCAATCACAAATTGTATCCAAAACCATCAGTCTAACATGCAAGGATCAATATATGACATCCCATTACTCACAATCGACCATGCTTATGCATGTGTACTATAAGTTAACACAATCTACTATCAAATGTAATCATTGTGTCCTCACACCAAAGAAGTCCCTCACTCATGATAATTGGGACTAAGTTGTACGCTCACACTCTGAAAGAACTTCTAACACTAACAACAAAGGACCATAGGCTTGCCCTTGCTTTCTACGGTCTATCTTTCAAACACCCGAAATAGGATCATTGTAGGACTTTATCAGCTTGTAACATAAGCTCAGGCTAGGGAATGGATATTTGGGCTTGTGAGTGACTAGTCCCTTGGTTCTTCAAAGTTTCGTTTGCACACAACTCTTTATGAGTGATTTCCTCTTTTACTTCATTTCAGTACACTCCAACAGTCATTATTTTCTTTTTCTTTTACCTTTTTTTTCTTTTCTTTTCTTTTTGTTATTTCACATTTTGTGCTTTCACTTAACTGATTGAACCTTCTTTTTCACCGTTCTTTTTTCTAGGGTTGCAATCACCCTCAACTTAGGCCTTTGGCCTGAGTTGTGACATCATATCTATAACATCCGACAATTTAAAATGAATATGAAGAAGCTTGAAATTAGAAGTAATCATTTTTGGAAAAGTTCAGAATCTGTAAATTTGGCTAAGTTCAGAATCTGGAAATTTGGTTAAGTGTGGGAAAAAGTGAGTTTTTGGCCAACTTTGAGCAGTCATAACTCCTAGCTCAGGATGAGTTAGGAGTTATTCCAGTTATGTTTGAAAAGCTTGTGGAATGATCTTTCCAACAGCACTGAGTTTGCTCCATTTCGAGTTTGTATGAGGGAGTTATGCCCTTTGGAAGTTGGGCAGTTAAGAGAGAAATCCATCCGGAAATTTAAGGGTATTTTGGTCCTTTCCCTAACCAATTCTTTTGGTTATATTGTTGTGTTAGACTGATTTTTAGATCAGTTTGTCCCATTTAAAAGAGTGAGAGTTAGGGCTTGGGAGATAAGAGAGAAAGAAGAGAAGAAGAAGAGGAGAAAGGGAAGATCAAGCAAGGAGATCATCGTGGATATCGTCGGGGGTGATCCCTACTAGGTATGTGAGTTCATAGTGATGGTTTGATTCTTTTCCCCACACACCAAACTCGTTTTATTATTGAAAAAAGATTGGTTGTGTTGTTTGGAGTTGTTGGTTGTGTTGTTGATATTGTTAATTGTGTTGTTGAAGTCCCTTGTTGATTTAGGACATGATTTGGTTGTGTTTTTTAGTTGAATCTATTGTATGTTGAGGGATATTATGATCCTTAGTGTTGGGGTAGGTCCTTTCCCCCACACTCCAAATTGGTTTTATTTTCAAGAAAAGATTGGTTGTGCTGTTGAAGTTGTTGGTTGTGTTGTTGATTGTGGTGTTGAAGTTCCTTGTTGATTTGGGACATGAGTTGGTTGTGATTTTGCTGCTGCAACCTTTGAGGTTGAGAGGGTTTAGAATTGGAAAGAAACAAGGGGAAAAAGTCGGATTTTTGGGGGAAAAGGGTTGGGCTGTCGCGCCAGCCAGCGCACCCCAAAATGGGACGCTGAAATTTCCCCTTGGGACAGAGCGCCTGGCAGAACGCCCAGCAAGCCCCTCTGAAGTTTGAGGGCTGGCGCCCAGCACCTCTTAGAGCGCCAAGGACGCCAATCTTTCCCGTTACCTTCATTCCCCACTTTTTCGTACATGTTCCTTGGTCAAGTACCTATGTTTTATAGTTGTTTCCAATACTTTAAGGTACATCTTAACATCCGAAACTCATCCATAACATTTGATCACACACCTTGAATTCATAATCCGATTCAAGGAGAGTTAGTTTCCAAGTCAAGTGAAGTTAGAAGTCAAGTGAAGTTAGAAGTCAAGTAAAGTTAGAGCCACGCTTAGAAGTTAACTAAGTCAAAGAAAGTTTTTTTTTAAGTTGTTCAAGAGTCTTTAGTGAATGTTTTAACTTCATTTCAAGACTCAAGTTTCAAGTCAAGTAAGGAGTATCGACTTTCAAGTTAAGTCAAGAGTTTAAAGTCGAGTTCATTTCTCAAAAGCTATTAGGGAACTAAGTATTCCCAAAGAAGTTTATAAATGTTTTTACATTTGAGTAAGAGAGGAAACATGTTTTCCAAAAGAGCCTTTGGGCTAAGTT
>JAJOOR010022356.1:0-11369 GCA_036250505.1 Solanum acaule | reverse complement strand
CAAAAATAATAATTAGTTACGAAATTTTACTATAGCAAAAAGTGTAAGACTATTTCATTTAACTATTGTCACATCTTTTTATAACTTGAAGCAAAATTATTTATTTAGCTATAGTATTTTGTTTCAAATAACTTATTATTGTTAACAGGTTACAATTGCTACAATTACTTTTATTCCGTAGCGAAAAGGTTATAATAGCTATTAAATTTGATTGTAGCAGTAAAATTATAGCTATTTTGATAATTATTGCCACGATTGTTAGCAATTATAGCAAATATAAGCATTTAGCTTTGTCAACTTAATATTTGTGGCTAAGAAATTTGATGATTATTTTAGATAGCCACGAAATTTGAATTGTTATGGCTATTACTAAGTAATAGCTACGATTTTCAAATTTATAGCTTAGATTTCGTAGTAATAAGTATGTTTTCTTGTAGTGTGTTTTGGAGTCATGCGTGTTTTAGATGTTTCCATGATTCCCTTATGTGGTGCATGTTCATGGAAACTTGTGTTTTGAAAGAAAATGAAGTTGCATGATTTAAATTTTCCTCATGTTGTTGTGCATTTAGTGTTAGTTGCATATTTGACTCCATGAGATGAATCGATGAGCATGCCTTAGTTCGGAGTTGAGAGATTCCTCCTTGAATAAATTTTATTTAGAGTAAATTGCATGTGAGCTCCATGAGAGTGTGTTGAGCATGTTTTAGTTGGGAGATGGTAGTTCCTCCTTTAATATGAGTATATGGAGAATTTCATGCATTTTGGGTTGTTAGATGTATTTCGTACTCCCTTGTGTTGCATTGCGTATGTTTAGTTTGGAATTGAAGTTCTCCGCCTTTGTTCATGTGCATTTAGATGTGTTGCATGCATGATGGGTTTCTAGTCTAGAGCAGTGACCTTAAGAAGTGCCTAGAGTATCATTCGAGGACGAATGTTTCAAAGGGGCATATAGTGTAACACCCGGGAAATAGTAGGCTAAACTAGAGCCTTACGGGAGGGTTAGAGTTGTAGAAATGACCTCCAGTATTTAGAGTAAAGGGTTTAGGGGTTAAACGTGAAGCTACGACTCCCCAAGGACCAACCAAGGGTCCTTGTGAAGGACCCTAGAAAACCACCCAAAAAGATGCCAAAACAATCCACCCACGAAAAGGCACCATGTCCAGTAGATGGACCCACACCCCATGGGTGAGGGGTCGTGGTTCAAGACCCCAAAATAGGCTACAGACCACCACCCACTAAGGACCAGCACAGCCTGTGGGTCAGGGTCTCGTGGGTTGGGTAGTGTAGTCTTAAGTTGGTTGAAGTTGGAGGGTTAGGGAACTTTCTAGAAGTAATTAGTTATTAAGTGGTGTCATTTTATTAGTAATTATACTGCCTATATAAAGCTATTAGACCCTTAATTAAGTGATTCCAAATCATTATTTTCAATTCCCCAAATAAACCCAATTCCCTCCAAGAAATTATCTCTCTAGAAGTAAACAAGAAGAGGAAGAAGAAGAGAACCAAGCTAGGTCAAATTCCTCCATTGTTGCAAGCTTTGTGAGGGATTTATAATAAAGGTATGATAGCTTATTCATCCTGGGATTCTTCCATCCATGGATCTCCCTAGATTTCCCTCAATTGTGAAGATGAATCCCCAATTCAAGTTAGGGTTCCTTCCAATATTGTGGGTTAGGTTGAGTATGAATCCAATTGAGTGGATATTACTTTTTTTATGATTGATTTAGTAGTGAATCATGTTATTATGGTGATATTATGTATTTTCCATGGTTAACCCTAGTTTAATTGATGAAATTGTAGTAATGTGGGTTTATGCCTTCTGAAGGGAAATTGAGGTTCTATAGATGATTTTTTAGAATTGATGACTTGCATAGTAATTGTTCATGAATAAAAACATATAGACATGAATTGAATTAGATTATAATATATGTGATGAATCATGAGTAGTAAATCTTAAAGTTGAATCTTTATGACTAGAATCACCTAAAAATGAATAATGTGATTAGAATGCCTTGGAATCTAGGCATATATGATAATTGTAAGAAGTAAAGCTTGGAGAGTATGGTTTGTGGCATGAATGTGATTTTCTAGGGCTTTGAGGGTAAAAGCTAATATGAATGAACTAGGAATGTTAAGGCTTTGAGAGTGAAGCTATTTGCATGTTGAATTGTATATGGTATAATTGTGGAAGAACTTTACCAACATGACCTATATTATGAGTATATGATATTATGCATTTAGTGACTTGATTACTTGAATAGTGGTTCTATCCATGTCTATTGTAGTCATTCTACATGTGTTGGTTTGATTTGAACTTTGACCCTTAAAGGGGCAACATATCATATTATACATGCTTTATGAAGGTTGTGTAAATGCTTTAAGAACACTCTTGAGAAAGTAAAGTGATTATGACTATGATGTAATGGTGTTGTTGTTGAAAGGCTATTCTCACACACACACTTATGCATGACTATGAATGAAGAGACTATGATTATGATGAGGTTTTTGTGATGATTGAAAGGCTATTCTCAAGAACACATAATGAACATGATGTGAAAGGTTTTCTCACATAATGAAGATTATAGGTTGAAAGGAAATTCTCACCTAATTGAATCTAATATGTAGACATGGATGGTGAAAGGTTATTCTCACGCATGATCTAATGAGCTATCCTAACGAAATATGTTAGGATTCAATAAGTACTACAAGGGAATTATGCTTAGCACCGAGTGAATATTGATGAGATGGGAACTCTTCCGTGAGAAAGGTCGGGTTCCTAGAAGCAATCTCTTGAGATGGAAGCTCTTCCCTAAGATAGGTCGTGTTTCTAGTAACAATCTCCTTATCCCATAAACTACGTGCCCCCGTAGGTTATTTAGCTATTGGATCCACCTAAAAGCTAATATGATGATGGTCTTACGTTAGGCAAGTAGGACAACCTTTTTCGGTGTGGGTAACACCGGATTCCATGTTAAGCTCACATGGTCTATGTCGGTTAAGGCTTATTCCCACTATGACAAAAATATGAATTATGAACTATGATTACTCAAGAAGCTTTACTTAGTATGCATGAGTGTGTGGGATCTTATTCATGCATTGCACATATATGCTTTGAGGGTAGTTATGGTACCATTCAGTTGGTAAAGGAGAAGAGCAGATCATGTCTCCTCGTACATTCACACTGTCCTAACATTTTTTTTTTTAACAGCAAACATGAGTCTCATTTTTTTGGGATGCTTTTTCCAACCGGTAATAATAATATAGAATTATTTTTATGATAATAGTATCAATTGCATATGTTTTGTGTGGAATTCGCTAATTTTTTTGACAAATTTTAATAGACCGATGAAAGTTGTTAAGTTTAAATAGTTGGAGGGTATTTTTTGTTAAGAAGGATAATTTAAGGATGTAGTTATAGTTTAAAGATATTTTAGCTAAAAACTCTAATTGGTACAACTAGATCCATTAATTTGTCATTTGAGATATTAAGAGGGGTTAACTCATAAATTGGAAGTATGTGACCCTAATATGGATATAGGAGAGGAGAGGAGAGGAGGGATTTTGAATTAAGGGTGGCATTAAGGTGTCAAAATTAAATGGTTGTGAAATATTTTTTTATTATTGAGTGTAGGTGACAATTATGTAATTAAGGATTAAGGATATATGAGGCATTTGTGGGAGTTTCCCCCAAAATTTTAAGTTGACAGTTTGGTCTATTGTATTAAATGAGGGGTAAAAGAGTAAAAGATAAAAATTTAATCTAACCAAATTTGGTGGGAACCAAAAATGGAGGGAAGCCATCAAACCAAATGGGGAAATAAAAGCTGCAAATCTCCCCCGCCTCCCCGCCGAATTCCTCTTCTTCTTAGTCTTCTTCTTCTTCTTCTTCTTTTCCCCATTCTCTTCATCTTTTTCTTTTTCATCTTGTTTGTACAGTGTTGGTCTTTGCTACTATTCCTTGCGGTTCTTCTTCGTATCTTCTTCTTGAATCACATTTAGCTAATTAGTGGACAAGATTTCGTTGTATATTAATTTGTATTACTTCATAAGTGATTGTGTTCACACACCCTTGTTTGGTAAATAATATTAATAGTTCTTTGAATCATTCATCATCATTTGGGTATATCTGTAATTTTTTCAATAATTTGCATTCACGTTTCCAATAGATGGTTATCTATTGCAACAGTTGACTCGTGTTGAATAAGTAAGATATTGGAATAGATGATAGTCTTATGTTGCAAAAGAAACATTATATGCTGTAACATATGACCTACATGTTGCAACATACTAGTCATACATTGTAACATATAACTACTTTCTTCTTGGAGATGTCGCAACAGAATAGCCATATGTTGCAACATATGATTTATGTTTCGCAACAGAATAGTTATATGTAGTAACATATGACTTATATGTCGCAATATAATAGTTATATGTTGCAACATGTGATTTATGTGTCACAACAGAATAGTTATATGTAGAAACATATGACTTACACATGTTTCAAGATGTGTTTTATGTGTCGCAATCTATGACTTTTATTGTAACACTAGAGAAATTAGTAGGCTAAACTAGAGCTTAACGCGAGGGTTAGAGTCATGAATGTAACTCCCCGTACTTAAAAATAAAAGGTTTTGTGATAGAACGTCAAGGTACGACCCCCAAGGACCAACCAAGGGTCCTTGAGGAGGACCCCTAGAAACTGCCTGGACAGTGACCAACCGAGGGCACCCACACGTCGTGGGTCAGTCCATGCCTGTGGGTGAGCGGCCGTGGGTCAAGACCATGAAATCAGGTCTCTGAACCCCAACCCACGCTTCACCATCACGAGCTGTGGGTGCAACCACGGTCCGTCAGTGAGGTCGTGGGTGGTGACCTGGAAACTGGTTTTGAGGAGTTAGTTGAGGGGCACTGTGGGGTTTTCCAGTTTTAATTAATATTAAGTGATGTCGTTTTAGCCTAAATAAGATCACATATATAAGGATTTAAGCCCTCTAAATTAAGTCATTCACCTCATTATTTCTAAAACCCAAATCAATTCCCATAACTTCCTCCTCTCCAATAATACTCTCTCTAGAAAACTCAAAGAAGAAGAAGAAGAAGTTAAAGGCTAGGGTTCAGGAAGCAAGGAGATTTACATCAAATTCTTAGGTCTTTTTAATTTAGGTATGGTGGTTTTCATCCATGGGTAGGTTTCACCCATGGATCCATCTCAAAATCTTCAATTTTAAATGGTAGATTTCCCCAATTAGCTAGGATTTTCTTCATTCACCATTGGTTCTTTGATATAATGATTTTAATGGTTTATTTATGTCTATATATGCATGAATTAATTATCTACAATTCTTTTATGATATGAACCCATGCAATTTTCCATATTTCCTCAAATTGTGATCTCATAGGTTTGGTTGTTTATTGTGAAGGAATAGTTTTTATGATCTAATGTATGAATTGATAGAATTAGATGAAATTATGATGAAATATCTATCTAATGCTTAAATTCTAGATTTAGTGATTTGTGATGGCTTTGAACCTTGGAAGGGCAAAGTATGAGTTTATGCATGATCTTATGAAACTTATGTAAATGCTATGAAGGTACTTTGAGAGTAAAGTGCCAATGTTAATTGTGTTGTGGTATTGTTGACCAGTCATTCTCATGAAACACTTGCAACCATGATGTGAAAGGTTTTCTCACATAGAAAGGATTCTTAAGTTGAAAGTCTATTCTCACCTAATTGAATCAATGAATAAGAGATATCCTAATGAACTAACTTGGATTGATTGTCAAGGACATTCTTCCATGAGACATGAGTTAAGTAAGACTAAATAAAGTATTCCGTGGGAATTATGCTTAGCATCGAGTGGATATTGACAATGACATGGAAGATCTCCCGTTAGTAGAGATCGGGTTTGTAGAAGAGGTCTCATGAGATGGAAGCTCTGCCGTTAGTAGAGGCCGTGTTTCTAGTACATATCTTCATATCCCATAAACTATGTGCCCCCATAGGTTATTTAGTTAGTGGATCAACCTAAGCTAAGAGTTCATGGTTCTACCTTAGGCAAGTAGAAAAATCTTTTTCGGTGTGGGAGACACTGGGTGATCATGTTTTAGCTCACATGGTCTCTATGTCGGTTAAGAATATTCTCCCACAATAAGAACATGAATAATGAACTATGGTTACTAAAGTGACTTTGATTATGAATTCAAAGGTTTTAAGATGATATTTACTTATGACTTCTATTGTCTTATATGATGTTCAAACTTGGCAATGACATGCTTTCAAATGAAATGTCCCTTTTCACATGTTTTTAATGTTTTTATGCATGACTACCATACTTAGTACATTTTTGTGTTAACCCCTACTTTTCCTACATTTTCCCAAGTGTAGGGTCCAATTCTCAAGGCTATCATTCTAGTGGCTAGTACTTGGACTTTGCTACCTTCCGAGCTTGTTGGTGAGTCCTCGTGGTTCGAGGATGGCTTTTTCTCATGATGTAGTTTCCTTTATTGTTTTTCCATTTTCGTACATGTTGTATGGGCTAGGCCCTATTTCATTTAAGTATTGTAAGAGATATCTATATTGAGACAAGTCTAGACTTCCACTTTCGTTTATGAAAATCTTTTAAGCTTTGAAATATGTTTTTACTCTCTATTGTTCTATGCTTATGTTATGATATCCTAAGTGTCTTACATGGAGCCTTTCGGAGTTTTGTGTGCCTTGTTACATCTAGGGGGTACCCTGGGTCATGACATTTATGTTGCAACAGAATGGTCATATGTTGGAACATATCTCTTACATGTTCAAAAAGAATACTCATATGTTGCTACAACAAACTTAGACATATTGCAACATGTGATTAATGTGTCGCAACAAAATAGTTATATGTAGCAACATATGACTTTTATGTCACAACAAAATAGTCACATGTTGCCACATAAGACTCATATATTGCAACATATGATGAAGTTGTATTCTATCATTAGTAATAATTGTTATTTGAACTAATTTCATAAGGTACAATAAATGGAGGGACTATTAATAGTGATTTATTGTTTTGGTGAATAAATCAAGAAGAAATATTAATATATTTGTTATTGGAAGGATGGTATAAAATAGTCGGTAGGGATGATTGTTGAAAGAAATATTTTGTATGATGATTTTGTCAATTTAATTATCCATAGTATGGACTCAATTGTCAACCCAAAGATCTTGTCATTAGTTACATTCCCATTTTGTTAATAATGAGAAGGTCTAACCTTTTAAAATAATTGATTAACCTAGTATGTTTGTTTATTTGGGAGGAGTAGTGAGGCCCATGGTAAGAGTCTACCTGGTTGAAAATCCTACCGAGGAGAATCATAAGATAGAAGAAGACCAACAAGATATGTTAAATGATGAATTTGATGATATGGACATAAATAATCACAATGATGAAATTGAAATAGATGAAGTGCCGAATCTTGAGAGCAACAATCCTCCTACACCTATTAATGTCAGCAACAATCCAACTTCTTCTTAATCATCACACGTGAGTAATGTTCAAGAAGATCAAACCAGTTTTATAAGGGAATGACATTCAAGAACAAGGAAGAACTAGTAAATTCATTAAAAATTGCTTGTTTGAAAAAAGATTTTAGATTGAAAAAGGTCATCAATTCTCGTAATGTGTATTCTTTTAAATGTTCATATCCGGAGTGCAATTGGTGGCTGAGAGCTGCAAGTTTATAAGTAGCGATAGATCTGTCATTAGAATCTATCAAAAGTACCATACATGTAGTTCAGATCATCTTACAAGCCATAATTCGCATGCCACGGCAAAATTCATAGGTAAATACTTTAAAAATAGGTTTCCCAGTGGTAAAGGTCCATCCACAAGAGACATGTCAAATCAACTTTGCACAGAACTGGATTGTAAGGTAAGTTATTGGAAGATTTATAAGGGCACGGAGCATGCTAAGTCTTTGTTTAGGGGAACAAATGAGTACGGATATGCAGTGCTTAATGTGTACCGTTATATGATTGAAATTGCAAATCCAGGAAGCAAGATGACATTGTCGCTTGATGAAAATGGGAGGTTCAAGTACTTCTTTGTATCATATGCCGCTTGGATGATTGGCTTTCAACAAATGAGAAAAGTAATAGTCGTTGATGGGACATTCCTGAGGAGCAAGTATGAAAGAATTTTGCTATGAACGGTTGAACAAGATGCTGAGAATCATATATTTCCAATGACTTTTTGTGTTGTGGACAAGGAATGGGATGCCTCATATAAATATTTTTTAATAGATGATACTGATGAGTTGTGCATTATTTTCTGATAGGCATCCAAGTATTCGAAAGATTGTTTCGACTATCTAACATGCATCCCATTATGGTTGTTGCATGACATACCTTGGGGAAAATATTCGAAATAACTTTCACAATTCAAAGATTGTATCCCATTTTTATAAAGCAACAAAGATGTACGATAGAAGTGAGTTATATGAACATTGCAATTAAATAAGAGATTTGGTACCAAAGGTGGCTGAAACTCTTGAACGTATTGGATTTCACACATAAGTATAGCATTTTGCCTAGCAAATAGATACATTACTGTATATACTATCTTGTTCGAGTTTATTGTAATTTTTTATTTTTTATTTATTTTTATTTTTTGGTGTGTAGATATAACAATATAACATCAAACATCGCAAATTCGGTGAATGCTATGATCGATGTTGAAAGAGCATTTCCCATTATCGCTATTGATGAAATAAAAAGGAGATTTGCACTTTTATTTCACTAGAGGTGTATGGAGTTAGTGAACTCTGCAAATAGATTTGTTCCTTGGATTGAAAAAGACATATCAAAGTATGTCAACTTGGGAAACATATTGTTCTTATCAAATTGCTAACTACATGTTCGGTGTCACTGGTCATGGTGATGTTGTTACGGTGGATCTACAAACAAGAACTTGTACTAGTAGAATTTTTGACTTGGACAAAACTCCTTTTCCACATGTCATGGCAGCACTTCGACCCCAATATGGTGCCGATTTTGGAAATCAGATTTGTGAGTACTCATCTCCATATTATTCATTGGAAAAATATATAATTGCATATTGTGAGAAAATTTACCCAGTGCCGCCTGAAGATTCTTGGATTGTCCCTTTGGATATCATAGAGAGAAATACCTCCTCCATATGTTGATACAAGCAAACCTAAAAGAAGGAGATATAAGAGACGGCATGGAGTTGGTTAATCATTTCCCACAAGAAAAAATAAGTTTTCCGTATGTAAGGACTTTGGCTAAAGAAGAACTACATGCCTAAATCAAAATGCTCCATAAGTATTGTTGAATTTAAACAATTTTCTTTTTTATTTAAGGATGATGTATCTTATCTTAATTTGAATCAACTTATGTTACTTATATTAAATGTGTGATTTATTTTGAACTGATGCATCTTTAAAACATAATTATGCATCTTTTACAACATATGTCAATTATGTGTTACTACTTATAACAAAATATTGCATTTGTTTCAACAGATGTTAGTTGTGTGTTAGTTCCTGCAATATAATTATGCATTTGTTCCAACATATGTCAATTATGTGTTAGATATTATAACACAATATTGCATATGTTCCAACATATTTCACTAACAGAATAACTTACAGTAGGCATATGTTGCAACATATGTTCATTCTGTAGATATTTTTACTAATTAATTATTACGTGTTAAGTGTGAACAATCAATCACGTATTGTCATTGGAATAACTTTCAAGAAAAAATCTATCATTAAATGAACATAATTACAAACAACTCTTCATATTCTTCCTCGTTTTAAAAAAAAAAGATTGTTGCATTTGATAAGCCAAAAGTTACAACTTCTTCTTTAGAAGTTGCAACTTTTCGCATTTTCCTTATAAGAGAAAAGACAAGACTTTTACTGGAAGGAAGAGTAAATTTTCAAAAATGACTAGGAGGATGAAAAATCAAAAATTTATAAACTACATTGAATCCCTTTCGAGATGCCTACTTATTAATTTCGTTGAAAGAATTGCTTCCAACTCCTTCAAAGATTTATTGAATGTTAAATTAAGGTATCTATGTATATAAATCAATTTTTGCCTCTCTTTAAATTTTATTTCCTTACCATTTTATTTGTTTTTTCAGTTCTAGGGTCCTTAATCAAGTCAGTAATGGACCTTCTGTATATCAAAAGGTAATGTTGGTTGACTTTCCTAATTTTAGATGGCCGGTGAACGATCAGTTCATAGTTAAAAAATCTATTTCTATCCTGGATATTACAGAGCATCGGGGAATTAAGAATCCTTATACATAAAAGGCGTGGTAATTTTTAATGTTTTTCGTATGTATTCATATTTTTATCAATGTGTTCCACCTTTTAAATGTGTTTATTTCTTCTGTAAATTGAGTTTTTCAGCAATAACGATTCAAAGGCATTGGGAATGATTAATCAAGCAGCAGACGGAGGCCACATTGGTTCATCCTATGTGATTGTCATAATTTCAATCTTCAAGGGTGGTGAATCCATGAAAAAAGTCCTAGTGTTTATTGCCAACATGAAACAAATGAAGCCACAACAAATTAGGAAATGTTGACATAAGTTATGACAAGTTTTAGGGGGAATGTGGGTGCAAGAACCTCATGTGTTGGGAGAAAGACCCATATGTTGCACTGTTCATGAACATGAGCAAAGCCTTCACAAGAATGGTTGACCCAAGGGAAGTGTCGAGGAAGATGATAATCGTTGTGAATATATGTGATTAGAACTAGATTATGTAGTTAAATTTTTGCCTCATACACCTGTTGTTGGACAATGAACCTATATCTTCTTATTTTTTAATATTCAATCAATTCTGTTATTTTTCCCTATTTTATAGGTGTTTGCCATCTGTCACAACATATGTAGATTCTTTTGGCATCTGTGGCAACACATGCATATTCTGTTGCAACATGTGTACATTCTGTTGGATATCTTATCGATTTTGTGTTGAAATTGCAACAGATTTGTCATATGTTGCAACATATGGATAACCTCACATGTGGTTTTATATTAATTCGATTAAATTGTGACATAATACAACACGTGGAACTAATACATAGTCATATCACTACAAAAAAAAGCATATATTGCTACAAAATTCACCGTAGCTAAATATGGAATTTTTCGTGGCTAAACACTTTAGCTATGATATTATTTTCCGTAGCATTCGTGGCAAGATGTAGCGTGGCTAAATGTTAGGTACAAACTTTACATGGTCCGTGGCTAAGAACAAACATCTATTGCTACAGATTTTTTGTGTTGTAGTTATGCTGGTAAAAAAAATTGCCACAAAAAATATATTTATAGCAAGTAATTT
>JAJOOR010022355.1:0-27352 GCA_036250505.1 Solanum acaule | reverse complement strand
AATTCAAATTAGAAAATTGTATCAATTTGTTAAATAAAAAATCGATTTATGTTTGAAAAAGATCCTACCACCATGTTTTCCTTATCTTATTCTTCATACGATTTTCTATTTTGGAATGAATCTTTGGTCATAATAATCTTTTCCGTATAATTTGTTTGATTTCTAAAATATGTTATAGTACTAAAATTATTTTTATCTTTATTGGTATTTAACTAGAATAACTTTTTTCTTTAAAAAAAACTATCTTTGAAGTTTAAAGCTTTTACAATTACGATAAATCGGAGAAGTTGTAACCATCTTTAAAATTATAAGTATTAAATTCAAAATTTAAAATCTCTCTTTCAATATTATTTTTATCTTGGAGTTTGATTTTTAAAAAACTCTTTTTAAAAAAGGTATATTTAAATTTTAAAAGTTCTACAAATCAGATAAAGTGGGGAAGTTGTAACCATCTCAAAAATTGTTTAGTATTAAATTCAAATTCTAAATCCTAATATTTTGATTAACTTTTTTTTAATCATTTAAAGATAAGTTTTTTTGTTGTTAAACCCAAAATTTAAATGCACTTATATTTGGAAGTTAGATTTTTGAGCTGATTAAGAATTAAAAATGTAACGACCAATTTCCGGCGTTATAGAAAAATCAATGGGGAAATTTTTTGAGCCGGAAAACTTTTTCGTAGTAACTTGAAATTTTCCAATCTAGTCCAGATTTGGACGAAATCAAAGTCAGTGAGGTCCAGGAAAATCTGGTAGCAAATGGGAGATCTAAGTATGGTTTTGATCACACGAGTAGATACTTAAGACGTTAAGGAACCCGTACAACTTTACATAATTGAATTCGGGCGAGTAGAACTCCCGAAATTGATCTTAGCGTGAGAGGGTAGTTTCTGAGTGTCATAGGATGAAAGTGCATTGTGAATGGGGGTTTGGAAATTCCTTATTTAGCTCTCTGTTCCATGTGAGTCGCTACGATGAGATTTTGTGCCGCCAAGGGCGGGGCCGCTATAGCAGGGTGAATACCACTGTGGCGGGACAGACGCGACTTAAGTCGAAAATAAACCCCAAAATGTTTTATTTTGCATTTTTCAACTTTGAGAGCTAAGGAACGACCCCAGGTATTTTCTTGACAGTTTTCCACCATTCTTGAGGCTAAAGGTAAGGTTTTCACTCCCCAAATCCGTTTTCGACCTGTAGAGTTTAGTTCTTGGGTGATTATTGTTGGGGAAGGGTTTTGGAACTGTTTGGATGGTAGGAAAAGCCCTAATTTGGGTAATGGGATCATTGGGTTGATCTAGGGTTGATAGTGTTGACTTTAATCCGGGTAATTAGACATCGTTTATAGATTCCCGTGTTATTATGATTGTTTGTAGACCAAGAACAAGCGGAAAGAATTCGTAACGGGAAGGATCAAGTTTCTTAGGGGATTCAAGCTTTGTTCGAGGTAGGTGATGGTTGTGATTTCATGTTGTGTGATATATGTTTGTTCTTGATTCATTATGATGCATGTATGTATGCGAATGTTGCATTATTCATCACACAAATAGTAAATGAGGATAGTTGAATGATTGAATGCCATGAATTATGACTTGATTGTATGATTATGAGAATATGCTTGTGATTGTGATTGTGGCTTATTGAATGGATCGGGTGTTGCATTTCGACAAACTAACTGGGATTGGTTGCCACGTACCAGCATAAACATTGAAACAGGTGTCATGATCCAACACACTAACTTGGATCGGGTACCACGTATCGGTACACTAACTGTTTGGGTGTGGGTTCCATGAGAGGACCATTGACTTGACATAACTGTGTATCTTGAGAGTGGTGAAATTGTGTGTTATTCGTATGATATTGTTATAGTATATGTTCAGTGTATGCATGTTATTATTATGTTGTAATGGCTTATGTATGTTGCACTTAGTAGGATAGCCACGTGATCCTACCAATACACTGTGGTTGTGTACTAATACTGCACTTGCTCTTTCTTTATTTAGTACAGGGCATCTTCAAGCGGCTATTGACACCTCGTTTAGAAGATCAGTGATCGTTATCGAATTTAAAGGTGCCAGTTTTTCCGGGCTGCCATAAGTTCTCTTTTCGTTTATGTCCCCATTTCAGACTTAGACTAGTACATTAGGATTTTCTTATGCTTAATCGGGTTGTATCCATTTCCTTAGACTTATGATCCTTGCTAGAGTTTTGGTACATTGAATTTCAGGTTTTAGGTAGTATTTCTGCATTTGTTTTGGTTAGACTTTTGTTTGGAGTTTATGGGAACTCCCTATTTCTTTTCCTTAACATTTAAACCTGCTTCCGTATCTTTAAATGCCTTAGTTTTTCGTTAAGTTACTTAGCTTGGGTTGTAGTAGTGATTCTCCCACCTGAGGGTTAGTGTGGGTGCCAATCACGATGGTCTAGGTCGTGACAAAATTGGTATCAAAGCCTAGGTTCGTTGATCTCGATGTACCAAAACGAGTCTAGTAGAGTCTTGCGGAACGGTACATAGATGTCTGTACTTTTATTCGAGAGGCTATAGGACTTTAGGAAATCTCTCGGTTTTCTCTTGTCTCCTTTCGTGCTCTAACTTGATTCCAATTGGTATTTGGCGATCCAAATTGGTATCTAACCTCCTTTACTCTTCTGTTCGCAGATGGTTAACACTAGGTTCAACGGCGTCAAGCCCATAGCTCCCGTCAATGCTCCAGCTGAGAAATCTGCAGCAAGAGGTCGTAGTTGAGGCAGGGGTAGATGAAGAGCTAGGGGTAGAGGCCGAGGAAGGGTGGCACATATTAGGATTGAAGCATCGGTTGGAGATGCTCTGTAACATCTCGTAATTTGAAATAACTAGGAAGAAGCTTATAATTGGAAATAGTCATTTTTGGAAAGAATTTAAATCTGGAAATTTGGTTAAGTTAGGAAAAAAAATGAGTTTTTGGTCAACTTCAAATGGCCATAACTCCTAGCTCAGGATGAGTTAGGTGTGCTTCCAGATATGGTTGGAAAGATCTTGGAATGATCTTTCCAACGCTACCGAGTTTGCGCAAATCCTAGTTCGTATGAGTAAGTTATGCCCCTTGGAAATTGGGTTGTTGGATTGAGGAGAGTCCAAATCCAAACAAATGAAGGGTAGTTTGGACTTTTCCTTACCCTTTTATTTTAATTCGTTTTTGGTAATTACTTAGGGGTCTAAACTGAACTTAGTCAATTTACGCTTTTGGAACAAGAGTTAGGGTTTTGAGAGGAGAGAAAAAAGAGGAGAAAAGAGGAGAAAGGAGAAGAACGTGCAAGATTCATCAAGATTGTCGAGTTTGGGTTAGTTCGCCCACACGCCAAGCATGTTTAATTCAGCGTATTTTGGTCCTAAAAAGATTGAGAATTGATGTTCTTGATAGTTGTTCTTGAATTGATTTCGTTCTTGAATATGAGTTGGGATTAATGAGTTTCTTGATGTTAAAGTGTTGTTTCCTTGAGTTGTTTGGGTTAGATTTTGTGTATATGATTTGGGTACATGGATCTAAAGTGAATTTGAGAAAAATAATCGGATTAAAATGATTTAGGATCAGAAAACGAGATCAATAGTTCGTCAGAATTTTTCCTGAAGGGAGGCTAGCGCGATGCTCCCCCATAGCGCCAGGTAGGCTGGGGCGGTGCGCCAGAATGGAACCCCAGAAAGGTTGGGGCTGGCGCGGCGCTCCCCAGATGCGCCTAAATCGTCGTTTTTCGTCCAGTTTTCATCGTTCAGTCCGTTTAAGTTATTCTAAAGTTTATTAACACTTTCCTATTGATTCTAACTACTCTAAATGACTTCTAAACATCTAGAAATCATCTAGAAACATGGTTTACAATCTTGAATCCATAACTTCAAATTCAAGAAAAGTTAAGAGCCAAGTCTAGTAAGTTCTTAAAGTCTTTTCAAGAAGTCTTTTGCAAATGCTTTTAACTTTGTTTTAAGACTTAAAGTTCAAGTTGAGGAAAAAGTAAAGAGTAAAGCTTGAGATTCATTTCTTCAAAGAAGTATATGGGGACTAAGTATTCCCAAAAAGATTTAAAATGTTTTCACATTTAAATAAGAACATAAACGGAGATTTTCAAAGAGCCTTCGGGCTAGTTTTTAGAAAAGAGAAATAGCTTTCTAAATGAAGCAAGCAGGGAAACTAAGATTTCCAAGATAGCCTTTGAGCTAAGTTTTTGAGCACTAATCTCAAATCACAGAAGAAGTATGTTTTTAAACATAAAGAACTAAGTATATTTTTGGGAGTAGTATTGAGCACCGATATGGGGATGTGAGTTCATAGGTAGAAAATGGTCATACTTTTTTTATGAACCCTTTTCGCATAGACTAGTTGATCCACTTAGTGAGTTAGCTTCCTATATCACGGCAAGGTATAGGATGGGCCTCGGCAGCGTGAGGTAAAGCGTTGTATCATCACTATAGTTCTAAAGTGATGGTTGTCGGTTAGAGAAACACCCACAACAGTAGTAGCATAGTTCTTCGAGGGGTTCTGCTTAGTGTGAATGGGGGTATGAGACTTCATTCATGCATTGCACAAGTAGACTTTGAGAGGGAGCATGATTTGTCTTTTTATGATATTATGATTATGAATTTACAACATGTTTTCAACAGTTTTTCTTTATATTGCACTTGTTTTAAACTGCTTTATAATGAAATGAGTTTATTTAAGTATTCAGGAGTTGAGAAAAGCCAATGTAAGTGTTTCTTTCATAATCTCTTTTGAGCCTATGTTGTTTTAGCATTCCAATTTGCATACTCGTACATTCAATATACTGATGCCAGTTGGCCTGCATCGTATTATGATGCAGACACAGGTAACTAGGATCGACATCTGGCGCATTCGTTAATCCAGTGAGCAGTTCAGAGTCTGTTGGTGAGCCTCTTTGCATTCCAGAGGACTTTTTTACATTGCTTTCAGTTTTAGTATTAGTTCATTAGGATGTCGTGGGCCTGTCCCGACATCCATCTCAGTTGTTTAGAGGCTTCATAGATAGTCAGACAATCAGTTAGTTAAGTCAGTTGTCTTTACTTTTCATTTCATATGTTAAAGACTTGAGTTTGCGTTAATGGTCAGTTGAATGTTCCTTTATAACATTCTAGTTACTTTATAAATGTGTATGTGATGAGTTAAGTTTTCCGCTGAGTTAGTAAGCCAGACCAAGGGTTCGCTTGAGGTCAACAATGGTATTCGAGTGTCGGCCATGTCCAGGGTGTAGGATCGGGGAGTGACATGCTCCCAGAAATAAGGCCCCTCCTGCACACCATGAAGAGGTAGAGGAGAATGTAGAGGTTGAAGAGGAGGAAAATGTTGGACAAGAGGAATAATTGCATGCTGAGACTACATTTATTCCTCCCTTAGACCCAGTGGTAGCTCAACAACTTATGTCGTTCTTGAAATGATTGGTTGGTCCTGGAGTGGTTCCCTCTGTTCAAGCAACTCAAGCTCCCGTCAATCCCCCAATTGCTATCTGTGTCCCCAAGGTGGGTGGAACTATAGGTAATGATGTTTTCTTCCGTATTTTGTTGGGTCATGTTATGACTGGTAATGAGCACGAGATGTTAACTAAGTTCTTGAAATTGAAACCGCTTGTGTTCCATGGTTTTGAGAGTGAGGACGCACATAAACTCATTTTAGATTGCTATGAGAGGCTTTATAAGTTGGGAATTGTCCATCAGTAAGGAGTAGAGTTTATGACCTTTCAACTTCAAGGTGAGGCTAAGCAATAGTGGAGAGCTTATGTGGAATCCAAATGTTCAATTTTACTGCCACTCACTTGGACCCAGTTTCATGTTTTGTTCTTGGAGAAGTATGTGCCTCGGACTTTTAGAGATCGCAAGAAAGATGAGTTCATGGCTTTGGAGGAAGGTGGTATGTTTGTGGCTGCTTATGAGGCCAAGTTCCATACTTTGTCTAGATATGCTACGCAATTGGTGACTACTGAGGAAGAGAGGATCCGCTTATTTGTTAAGGGACTAAATTCTGAGTTGCAGGTATTGTCTGTTCATATGACCTATGCAGGGAAAAGCTTCAATGAGGTAACAAATTTTGTGAAGAAAGTGGAAGGGATGAGGTGAGACGGTCAGGCTAAGGCGTTGCTAAGAAAGCCAAGAATTTAGGCAACTTTCAAGGTTCTTACTCCAAAGGTTCAAGGAGGCCGACACTCGCAGCCCGACTAATCCAGTCCGCTATGCCCGCTTCTACAGGTAAATATTCCGAAACTCCACCTTAGAATATGATTCATGATAGCCAGGAAGTCGCACCTTCGGTAGGCAGCAGACCATCTTTTGATCATACTTGCTATAACAATAGAGAATCGGGGCATATGAGGAGAGATTGTCCCCACCTGCATATGTTGGATTCCGCACCGCAGCAGTCTAGAGCAGTGGTACCCCCGGGAAACAGTAATAATGGTCGAGGGCGTCCACAAGGTGGGCGATGAGGAAATCAGCGAGGCCGCGGAGGTAGGGAAATGGTAACGCAGGCAGGGGTACAGTGCAACCAGGCAATGAAGTCGCCTATCATGATGATAGGGCTCAATGTTATGCCTTTTCGGGTAAGACCGAGGTAGAGACATCTGACGCAGTGATCACATATACTATTCTTGTCTGTGACCAGATAGCTAATGTGTTATTTGATCTGGGTTCTATTTATTCTTATGTGTCCGTGCAATTTGCCTCAGAATTTGCTATGATTTGTGATATAGTTGATTCCCCCATCCATGTTTCTACCCAATTTGAGAGTCTGTCATAGTCACCCATGTCTATTGTGCTTGTCCTATTTTGTTTATGGGTTTCCAAACTTGGGTTAATTTGGTGATTTTAGATATGACTGACTTTGATTTAATCTTAGGCATGACTTGGTTGTCCCCCTACTATGATGTGCTTAATTGTAATACTAAATCTGCAACTCTAGAAATTTTGAGAAGGGAAAAGTTAGAGTGGGAAGAGGTGTATAAGTCTAAGCAAGCTAAGATCATATCCTTCATTCGGGCTAGGAAACTAGTAGGGCAGGGTTGTTTGGCTTATTTGGCTCATATTAGGGATGTTGAGGTTGAGTCTCCATCTACTGAGTTTATTCCCACGGATAGAGATATATATTTCTGCATTGATTTGGAACGTGGTACCCACCCCATTTCTATCCCTCCATATCGCATGGCCCCGACAGAATTGAGAGAGCTTATAGCTCAAATCCAAGAACTTCTTGATAAAGGATTCATTCACCCTAGTGCTTCCCCGTGGGGTGCTCCAGTTTTATTTATTAAGAAAAAAGATGGTAGTATGAGGATGTGTATAGATTACCAGTAATTGAATAGGGTCACCATTAGAAATAAATATCCATTAGGTCGAATAGATGATCTTTTCGACCAATTGCAAGGTGCATCAGTTTTCTTTAAGATTGATCTAAGGTCTAGTTAACATCAGTTAAAAACTAGGCCTGAGGATGTGCCCAAAACGACGTTTAGAACCCGCTATGGCACTATGAGTTTCTAGTTATGTCGTTTGGGTTGACTAATGCGCCCGCAACTTTTATGAGTTTGATGAATGAGGTGTTCAAACCATTTCTTGATTCGTTTGTTATAGTCTTTATTAATGATATGTTGGTGTATTCAAGAAGTGAGGAAGAGCATGCCGACCATCTTCGTATTGTTTTGGGTGTTCTTGGGAAACAAAGGTTGTATGCGAAATTTTCTAAGTGTGAATTTTGGTTGACTTCGATTGCCTTTTTGGGGCATGTAGTTTCAAAAGAAGGGGTACTGGTAGATCCCCAAAAGATTGAGGCGGTTAAAAATTGGGTTTGGCCTAGGTCTGTGATGGAAGTTAGAAGTTTTGTGGGGATCGCTAGCTACTATCGTCGATTTGTGAAGAACTTTGCTTCTATAGCCACACACTTGACAAATTTGACCAAAAAGGATATACCATTTGAATGAACTGAAAAATGCGAGGAGAGCTTTCAAAAGCTCAAGACTCTCTTGACCACAACTCATATTCTAGCACTACCGGTGAATGGTAAATATTGTATTATTTATTGTGATGTTTCATATTCTGGTTTGGGTGTGATGTTGATACAGGATAAGAATGTCATAGCTTATGTATAGCAGCAGTTAAAGGTGCACGAGAGGAATTATCCAACATATGATTTGGAGTTGGCAGCGGTAGTGTTTGCTTTTAAGATCTGGCGACATTATCTTTATGAGGTTAAGTGCATGGTGTTTACTGATCATCGCAATTTACAACATGTATTCACTCAAAATGATCTGAATTTGAGACAACGAAGATGGATGGAGTTACTTAAGGATTATGATGTCACCATTCAATACCATACGGGTAAGCCTAATGTAGTGACAGACGTTTTGAGTCGAAAAACGGTGAGTATGGGTAGTCTAGCTTGCTTGAGTATATCCAAGCGACCCTTGGCTAAGGAAATTCAGACCTTGGAGTCTAAATTCATGCAGTTGGGCATCTCAAAAAAATGTGGGGTGTTAGCTAGCATTGAGGTTAGGGCTGCCTTCATTGAGAAGATCAAAGCCAAACAATTTGAGGATGAAAATTTGAATGAGCTTAGAAAAAAAACTGTGATTGGTAAGGCACAAGAGGCCATTCTTGATATAAAAAGTGTGCTCAGTTTTAAAGGAAGGATATCTGTCCCTCGAGTTGGTGACTTGATCCAGAATTTGTTGACAGAATCCCATGGTTCGCGATATTCCATTCATCCGGGTGTGACCAAGATGTACCGAGATTTGAAACGAATTTATTGATGGCCGGGCTTGAAGAAGGACATAGCGGAGTGTCAAAATTACGAACAAGTAAAGTATGAGCATCAAATGCCTGCAGGTTTGCTTCAGAGAATGCCAATTCGGGAATGAAAGTGGGAAAGGATAGCGATGGATTTCTTAGTTGGTCTTCCCAAGACTTTTGGGGTAGTTTGATTCTATTTTGGTAGTGGTTGGCATATTGATTAAGTCAGCCAATTTTATTCTGATAAGAATAGATTATAATGCTGAACAATTGACTAAGGTGTATGTGAAGGAGATAATGAAGTTGCATGGGGTGCCCCTCTCTATTATCTCAGACCGTGGTACACAGTTTACCTCCAAGTTTTGGAGGAAATTACATGATAAATTGGGCACACAACTCACTTTTAGTACAACTTTCCATCCACAGACGGACAGACAGTCAGAGAGGACTATTCAAGTATTAGAAGACATACTGAGGGCATGTGTGATTGATTTTGGAGGACATTGTGATAAGTTCTTACCTTTGTGTGAGTTCTCCTATAATAATAGTTATCACTCCATCATAAATATGGCACCGTTTGAGGCACTTTATAGGAGGGGATGTATATCACCCAAAAGATGGTTCGAATCTAGAGATGTGAAACCTTTGGGGGTTGATTTAGCAGCCCAGAGTAGACAAAAAAATTATGCAAAACATAAGGTAAGAGATATGACCTTTCAGACTGGTGAGAAAGTTCTTCAAAGTATCACCCATGGAAAGGGTGATGAGATTTGGCAAAAAGGGCAAGCTTAGTCATCGTTACATTGGTCCCTTTGAGGGTCTTGAATGTGTAGGGAAAGTGGCATATAGATTGGTTTTACCTCCTAACCTATTAAGAGTTCATCCGGTATTTCATGTGTCCATGTTGAAGAGATATTATGGTGACGTGGATTACGATATAAAATGGGACTCAGTGGTATTAGACAAAGGCCTTCAGTATGAGAAGGAACCGATTGCAATTCTTGATCGTGATGTCCGGAAGCTGAGAACCAAAGAGCTTAAGTCCGTTAAAGTTCAATGGAAACATCTTCCAGTTGAGGAAGCTACTTGGGAAATCGAGAAAGACATGTGAGACAAGTATCCCTAGTTGTTCGTCGATTCAGGTACTATTTCAGTCTTATTTTAGCCTATTTTTCCAAGTTGTCACTCGAGAACGAGTGATGGGTAAATTTGTATATTTTGTAACGACCGGTTCCCGTTGTTATAGAAAAGCCACCGGGGAAAAATTTTGGGCCGGAAAACTTTTTCGTAGTAACTTGGAATTTCCCAACCTAGTCCAGATTTTGATGAAATCAGAGTCAGTGAAGTCCAGGGAAATCTGGTAACAAATGGGAGATTTAATTATGGTTTTGATCACACGAGTAGATAGCAAATAAGTTAAGGAACCGGTAAGACTTTACGAAATTGAATTCGGGAGAGGGTAGTTTCTGAATTTCATGGGATGAAGATGTGTTGTGAAATGGGGGATTGGAAATTCTTTATTTAGCTCTTTGTTCCGTGCAAGCCGCTACGACGGGATTTTGTGCCACCAGGGCGGGGCCGTTGTATGGGGGTGAGTACCGTTGTGGCGGGACAGACACGACTTAAGTCTAAAATAAACCCCAAAAATATTTTATTCTGCACTTTTTGACTTTGAGAGCTATGGAACGACCCAGGAGTTTTCTTGACAGTTTTCCACCATTCTTAAGGCTAAATGTAAGATTTTCACTCCCCAAATCCATTTTTCGATCCGTAGAACTTAGTTTCTTAGGTGATTATTGTTGGGGAAGGGTTTTGGAACAGTTTGGATGGTGGGAAAAGTCCTAATTTGGGTAATGGGATCATGGGGTTGATTTAGGGTTGATAATGATTACTTTAATCCGGGTAATTAGACATCGTTTATTGATTCCCGTTTTATTATGATTGTTTGTAGACCAAGAATAAGCGGACAGAATCTGAAACGGGAAGAATCAAGTTTCTTAGGGGATTCAAACTTTGTTTGAGGTAGGTGATGGTTGTTATTTCATGTTGTGTGATATATGTTTATTTTTGCTTCATTATGATGCATGTTTGTAGGCGAATGTTGCATTATTGATCACATAAATCGTAAATGATAATAGTTGAATGATTGAATGCCATGAATCATGACTTGATTGTATGATTATGAGAATATGCTTGTGATTGGGATTGTGGCTTGTTGAACGGGTGTCACGATCCGACACACTAACTTGGATCGGGTACCACGTACCGGTTCATTAATTATTTGGGTGTGGGTTCCATGAGAGGACCATTGACTTAACATAACTGTGTATCTTGAGAATGGTCTAATTTTACGTTATTCGTATGATATTGATATTGTATATGTTCGGTGTATGCATGTTATTATTATGTTGTAATGACTTATGTATGTTGCACTTAGTGGGATAGCCGCGTGATCCTACCAATACATTGTGGTTGTGTACTAATACTGCACTTGCTCTTTCTTTGTTGAGTACAGGGAATCTTCAAGCGGCTATTGACATACCTCGTTTAGAAGATCAATGATCGTCATCGAATTCAAGGGTAAGCCAGTTCTTCCGGGCTTCCATGAGTTCTCTTTTCGTTTATGTTCCCATTTCTGACTTAGACTAGTACATTATAATTTTCTTATGTTGAATCGGGTTGTACCCATTTCCTTAGCTTATGATCGTTGTTAGAGTTTTAGTACATTGACTTTCAAGTTCTAGGTAGTATTTCCGCATTTGTTTTGGTTAGACTTTTATTTGGAGTGTATGGGAACTCCCTATTTCTTTTCCTTAGCATTTAAACCTGCTTCCGTATCTTTAAATGTCTTAGTTTTTCGTTAAGTTGCTTAGCTTGGGTTGTAGTAGTGGTTCTCCCACCGGAGGATTAGTGTGGGTGCCAATCACGACGGTTTGGGTCGTGACAAAAAATATTTAAAACATAGTTTCTATGTTGAGTAAATTAAATAACAAAGCTCTGATAAATCAAATAATGTGGGGAAGTTGTAACCATTTCAAAAAGTTCTTAGTATTAAATTAAAATGATAAAGCTTAATCTTTCAATTAACTCTTTATAATCATTTTAAGACAAAAAAAAATTTATTGTTAAACCCAAATTCGAATACAAATACATTTCCTGAGTACTTCTGCTCTAGCTAATTCCTCCTTATTTGACAACGTTGGATTCACCACTACCTGATCTTCTTTAGTCTTTGCAATATCCTCCAGAGTAGCTATCTTAACAAATATATTCCTATAAGTCTCCTTGCTCTATCTTGATAAAACTTTTTTCAGAATTATCAATTTTTGTTGCACTACATAAAAAGGATTGCATGATACATTAATCGCCCAATGTTGTTGTACTACTTCCTTAAACTTCTTATTCTTTATCCAGAAGTTTAGGAATCTAAAATATTTTACTATCACCTCCTGATCTGTCTTACATATCAAATGTAAAGGGGCATGGTCCGATCCTTGCCTAATCAAGTGATGAACTTCACTCGATGGAAATTCTTGCATAAATTCCATATTCCCCAATATCCTATCTAACCTTTTTAAATTGCTCTCCTCCTCAATTCTCCCATTCCACCACGTGAAAGAGCTTCCCTGTAAACTTAATCTTTAATAAATTACAAGAACTTATACATTGATTAAACTCTGTTGTCTCATGAAGAGTTACTGGTAGACCTCCTAATTTTTCCCCTTCTTTCCGAATAACATTAAAGTCCCCAACACCAATCCATGGAATCCTTATTGCTTCAGCAATGTCCTCTAAATTCTCCCATAATTTTAGCATTTCCAGTGCACTACACCTTGCATATACCGCTGTGATCATTGATTGTTAGCTGTTGTATATTATCACTCACCACTTCTCCATTCCAATCCGAATTCCAAAAAATCCAGATCTTTGATGATGAATTTGCCATTGCATGTTCCATCCCCAACCTTCATCTATGACTTTCTAATTCTTGAGGCCCCTGAAAAGATTCCATTAAGGCTATATAATAATAATGATGTCTTCTCCTTAGATCCTTAAGACGCTCAAAAAATTCTTGAGTGTTTACAGATTTTATGTTCCAGAAACAAATTTTGTCTATCATCATTTGGATGGTGAAGATCTTGTTGAACTACTCCTTGTAGTAATCTAACTTATCTTTGGCCTTATCGATTTTTCTTTTTTTGCAGTATTTTCCAGTTCCTTGGTATGTCTTGGCGACAGATCATTTGTAGCACTCACATCTCGAACTGATTGTATTAGATCATCTTCTCTATCTTCATTCCCCTGTGAAAGTGACATATTTACCCATTCCTCCACATGTGTGGTCATTGTTTCCTTGTTCAAATCAAGACTCATTATATCATAATTATCCTGCATTGTTCCTTGTAGTTCTCCTTCTTCTAATTCATTTATGAGTTTCACTTGTTGTGAACTTGCCTCATCACCTTATACCTCTTCTCTTGTCTTTTCTATTGTTTCCACTGCATTTTCCGACTTCTCTTCCCTATATTTTTCATTTGAATCGTTCTTGGAGCTGCTAATCATTTATTTGTTGCCCATTCCAACTTTCTCGGCTTCTTTATCAAAAAATTCTTTCACATTCTTCGCTTTTATCTGTGTGTTGCCCCTTTCATTGTGTTGTTTTTGCTTTTGTTTACCAAAAGACTCCACAACCCAGTTCTTCGTTGATTCCTTCGACATTTCCTTCTCATCTTCATCTCTCTACTTACTACTTTGTGTTTCTTCTGTTCCATCTTTGTCCTTTAATGCACTGAACTTATTTGTATTGACCATTTGTGCTACTTCCTTTCTATATTCCTTATAATTCCATCTTCGTTGCATCCCCACCCTTCTGTTAGTATGTCTTCTTTTTGTACCTCCTTTATTCTTTTGTTCTTGAAATTGCATATCATTTTCCTTGTCAATTACCTCATTCTTTTGTTGTTTCGCATCCTCAATTCTCCCATCTTTCTCCTTCTTGTGCATGTTTTTTTCAACTTTCCCTCCCTCGCCTTTTGGATATAGCTCTGGAAAACATAACATTCCTTCTCATTATTGGAAATAGAAAGCAGGTATGCAATGGTTCAAAGAGGGCGATAGGAATACGAAGTTCTTTCATTCATATGTGAAGGGCAAACTGAGGAAATTGATGATTTATGAGATTCAGACAGAGCGGGGGAGGTTATTCAAACAAATCAGCATATAGGCGAGAAAGCTATTAAAGTTATCAGGGAACAATTCACACAGGGACCTAGTTGTAAGGATTATACCATGATCGATGAGATTCCTAATTATCATAATTGTCGAGCAGAATGAAGATATGACAAGGACAACAACAATTGAGGAGACCAAAAAGGCTGCTTTTAGTTTGAATAAAGACAGTGCTAGTGGACTTGATGGATTTTCATGAGCTTTCTTCCAGTCATGTTGGGAAATTATAAAGAATGATATATGGAGAATGGTGATGGCTTTCTATTGTGGAGGAGAAATTCCTAAGTATGTTTCGCACACCAATGTAGTCCTAATTCTAAAGAAGGCAGTAAGTTCTCTGATTTGAGGCCTATCAGTTTGAGTTCATTCTCAAAGAAGATCATGTCGAAGGTTTTGCATGAAAGAATAGTTCCAGTGGTGCCGACTATAATATCGAAGAACCAATGTGGATTTATGAAAGGAAGAAGCATTGTTAAAAATGTACTACTAGATCAGGAAATTATCAGAGATATCAATAAAAGGAAGGATTTTTTGAATGTTGTGGTAAAATTGGACATAACAAAGGCATACGATAGAATTTCATGGTTTTTCTAGATCAAAGTGATGAAAGGTTTTGGTTTTGATGAGAGAATCATAGATATGGTGTGGAGATTAATTTCTAATAACTGGTATTTGGTACTAGTTAATGGACAATCATTTTGTTTCGTTGAATCCTCAGGGGGGCTGAAACAAGGAGATCCACTGTCACCAACTCTATTTATCATAGTTGATGAGGTTCTAGCGAGAGGACTGAACAACCTAAATAAGGATATAGATTTTAGAGGTTTCGGAATGCCTAAATGGAGTAAGAAGATTAATCATCTAGCTTATGCTGATGATACTATTTTATTTTGTTCAAGTCACAAAGGTTCAATGAAGAAAATGCTGAAGGTGTTGAGGAGGTATGAATTTGTTTCGGGGCAGCTCATCAATCTCAATAAAAGTTATGTATACTTCCATGAAAATGTGCCATTTGCTGAATGTCAAAAAATTAAAAGAATTACTGGAATCGCACAAGGTTCATTTCCTTTCACCTATTTGGGATGTCCTATTTTTTATGGAAGGAAGAAAATATCCCATTTTGAGGAACTGATAAGGAAAGTGGCAAGGAGAGTCATGGGATGGCAGAATAGGCTACTATCGTATGGAGGAAGGTACATTCTAATAGCCCATGTTCTACAATATATGCCGGTGTATCTTATGTCTGCAATGAATCCTCCGAAATGAGTAATTGACCATATTCATAAGATCCTATCTAAAAAAAAATGGGGACATATTTGTGGTGTGAAAGGAAAACATTGGGTTGCTTGGGACACTCTATGCTTGCCCAAAAAGAAAGGAGGTTGGGGATTTAGATCATTGCATGATGTAGCAGATGCCCTATTTGCTAACTTATGGTGGGTATTTCGAACCTCCACAAATTCATTGTGGAGGAAGATGATCAACATCAGAGAAGAGGTGGAGCATAATATATGGTGGCAAGTAAAATCGGCTGAGGTTAGCTTCTGGTATGATATTTGGGCAAAACAAAGGGCATTGTACTATGCGGAAGAAGATAAAAAAGGGGAAGAGGAGATGGAAGTAAGAAATTTTATTGTAGGTGATCAATGGGATAGAGCTAAGTTATCTCAATATATCTCTCAGGAAATGACATAATACATAGTCAATAGCATTTCCCCAATGCTAACATCAGAAAAACAGGATAAACCTTGGTGGATGGGTAGTCCTAATGGTTTGTTTTCGGTTAAATCAGCTTGGGATTTAATTCGAAAAAATAAAGACAAGGATGAGAAGTTTGATCTAATATGGATGAAGGGACTGCCATTCAAAATGATTTTTTTCCTACGGAGGGCTTGGAAGGGAAGGATTGCCACATATGACAACTTGAAAAGGATGAGAATCAATATTGTATCAAAATGTTGGTGTTGTGAGACAACAAATGGAAATCAATGTCACATTTATTTCTAACAACTTTCATAGCCCAAAAGCTATTGAAGTACTTTGCTTCATGTGCAGGGCTGAACATAAGAGGAATAAATCTGATGCAAACCATTAAGAGTTGGTAGTATGTTGCAGCTCCTAATAAACTCCAGCATAGCTTGAGAGCCATACCAACTCTTATTATGTGGAGTTTGTGGAAAAGAAGAAACCACATAAGACATGGGGGACAAACTAGCATTGAAGGACTAGTGCATGTGTTACGACCCGATTTTGAAAACTAAGGTTTCGAAGCCATTTTCGCAACTTTGGCAGTTTTGTTAAGTTTTGAAAAAATTAGAATTTGGAAGTCACCACTTAATTTTTTAGGAAAAATTAAGAAAACCATTTAAAAGGTGGTTTTTGAAAGAAAACATTTAAATAAAACCAGAGACTTGGGTAAGGGTTCAATTAATGCTCTAAGGAAGGGTTTAGGTATCTTAGAGAATCCACTACCATGCGGTTGACCGGCGGATTAAAAGTTTGGCTAATTTTTAAAAAAGGGAACTTAAATTACTTAAAATCTTATTTTTTGAAAGGGAGAAATCTTTTGATACTTACACATTCGTATTATCCCAAATGATGAAATAATTCAAATGTTAAAGTGTCAAAATTAACTTAGTCAATTTGTCCGAGTCAAGTTTTTGAGTCGAATGATCAACACAATCACTTGGGCATGTATTTATAAGCTCAATACCAACTATGAAGAATATGAATAATTTTCAAGTTAGTCTTAAAGCTTAAATTGTCTTAACTAAAACGGGTTTGAAAACTTGACTACTAAAAAAATGAATGAGTAACGAAATTAAAAAAAAATCATTAAAAACCTCTCAAGGATTCATCTAAGTTAGATAGAAGAAGAAAATGTTAGCATTTCCAAAACAAATTAAGAACATAAATCAAGATAATAAATAACAAGAATCAAGGCCCTTGGCCTAAATGCTCTTTGCAGCTACCATGGTGCTATTATTGCCGATCTAACTGGACTTTTTAAGTCCAAAAAGAATCCAATTTTCAGCCCTTTGGAGGCTGCCGCCATCCTGCCGGTTTTTCGGGGTTTAAATCCAATCTTGCCCTCCTTTTGAGGCCTTTTTGAGGCCTCTGCTGCTGCTGGTCATTTTACCAAGCTTTTAAGTCCAAAATACTTAAATTTCAGCCCTTTAGGACTGTTATTACCTCACTACTAAGTTGCTGCTTTTGGTTTGGATTTTAACCAAACAGTACTAGCCTTCTTTTCATGGCTTGGATGAGGTCGACTCGAATATAAGAGTATGCAAGAGATGGAGAGTCCATTGGACTCATTCGGAGAGTTCATGAAAAGAAAAACAAGGGAAATAAGAATTAGCAAAAGTAAAATAAAGAAATAGGAGTCAAATAAGAAAATAAAAGTAAAATAAAAATAAAAACAAACTCAATGCAGCAAATTGGACAGTCATTTGATATTCTAAGGGTAACCTATTCCTTGTTAACTAATTTAACACCAGTTGTCCATAAAGAAATAAAACATCCAATTTTATACAACATGGAAAACTCAATGTCATGAAAAGAAAATCACCAAACCTACAGATAACGTACTACTCACAAACTCACCTTAACTATACTTTCGAGGAAATAAGTGTAGCATGCAGCCAACTAGTGAAAGTAAAATGACCCTAACATCAAAATTCCTCCACTAGTTGAATCATACTGAGATAAATATATACAGATTTACAAAATAAACTTCTATCTTTAACTAGGACAAAGAACAAACATGAACATTTCTCACACATGAGCAGGGAACGCCTCTAAACAATTAAAATCAAATAGTCAAATCGCTTTTAAGAAATAGCTGAAATTTAGTAGACTTACAAGCAATATAAGTGCAGGAATTTGATCAAATTAATTCCAAACTAACACTTGCTGACTTAAACAAAAACAACAACTTATAACAACAAAAGGTTAACTCATAGAATGAAATTTAAGCCTCTTGCGACTAAAAGGCATTAACAGACATACTAGGGAACCAATACGAAAAATAGAACAAGGCAGGGATAAAATAGACTAGATAAGTAAATAGGAAAAACTTACATAATATAGGTCAAATATGCAAATTTTACCTTAAACTAGTTCAAACACGAGGCAAGAACACGTTAACCTACTTCAATGCTTAAGACAACTAACTTGGAGAGTATAAAAAAGAAAGTAATTCTTGCTTATTGCACATAAACAACCAGGGAAAAGAAATTAAACAAATCTAGCTCGAGCAAAATATTCAAACTCATTTAAAGATGGGGAATATGCCAAACCATGATCAGTCCAAGAGAGAACTAGCAAGTAGCAACTAATACAAAATTAAAATAAGTCCACCATCTGGTATTCTCTAAGCAGACACGAAAGAAAAAAATAGAAAAGCTCTATCGAAGACAAAAGAGAGAGACTTTCATGCATTTGCAAGTTTAACACATGATGGAGTCCTAAATCAGTTTTATACAAATACATTCAAACCAACAAACCATAAGATTGAGAAAAGGAAAACCAAAAGATAGCAAAGAAAAGCATAGTACTAGAAATAACATTTAAATCTTACGAAACCAAAGAGGTTAGCATGGAAAATGATGCAAACTTATATTCTATACTATACAAGAAACAAATTTTAAACTAAACAATAGACCAAGGTTACATAATTAAACAGACAATGCCAAACACGATTTCAATGAATAAGACGTAATTAAGAGCCAACAAAAATAAAGAAAAGATTACATGGTTCTGGGCAGCGAACTGGACGGGCGAGTTTGACGGAGACGATTCCACCCCTTTCAACTCGAACAACCACATAATTTTAAACTATTGAGTTGAGAATTCCCGAACCTTTTAGGGGCACTCTTCAAGTCTCAAAAAACGTCCCCTGAACAGTGAGCAAAGAAGGGTATTTATAGGGAAGCTTCTGGGTCGAATTTGAGAGGGAAAACAATGAGAGTAAAATTGGGTTAGAAAAGGGGCCAAAATTTGAATTTCAAACGAAATTCTATCCAGAACAAGAGCATATTCCCAATTATTCTAGCAATTTCAACGGATTGAAGGCGAGAAGGAGGGCTAAGATCGACCCATCGTCCTTCGAATGCTACGTGGCTCGATCTTGAGGCCACAAGGACGAATTTGCAGCTGGAATCGACGCTGGAACATCACTACGCATACTGTTTGTTGAGGTAAATGGAGAAGACGACAAGGAAAAACGGCCTACTATTGTACGCGTACTACAACTGCTGCTTTCCGTGTGTTTTGATGGAATTGTTGTTCACATTTGGAGATGTTTACTGCTTTTTTTTAGATCGTGCTTTGTGAACGTTGGAAGATGTCGCTTCCCTTCCGTGAACTCGTCCTCGCGTGAGGAAGAGTGAGGTGCATACAGGGGTTGTTTTGGAGTCGTTCACGTGTTGCTGTCTGGGAATTGCTTTTCGTTGCTGAAGTTAATGTTTTGGACTGCTGCTAATGTTAAAAGAGATGTTGATGGGTCTCTTTGTTGGTAAAGAACTGGGCTGGGTCGGGTTATTTGAGTTGGGTCGGCTGGGAAATTGATGGGCTATTGAGGAAATATTGGTATTGCTGATGGGTTTCTCGTTGGTAATAGAACTTGGGCCAAATTTAACTAGGATCAAAAGTATTGTTATATTTGGATTTGAAAAATAACCAAATTAATTACAAACTTGGTCAATTGAATTTAGATAAGATTAACTAGTGAGCTTTTTAATTTTAACGAAATAAAATAATTAAACTATATATATAAACTACTTAGTTCAAAAAATATAAGCCAAATTAAACTAAACTAATTTAATAAGGTATTTAATTAAAAATAAAATCGTTCAAATATTCGTAAGATAGCGTAACTACGACATGATTGTAAAAATATTCATATTTGCTACTTAAAATTATTAAGGTTATCAAAAAATGGCAAAATTACGTTTAAACATAAACTTGAACTTTATAAAGTCAATTATTTTAAAATCGTTTGAAATTAAAGAAACTCAAAAGTTAATTCCTATCATGGAGGGTCAAAATTGGGTCTCAACAGCATGAAGTGGAGAAAAATAGTCAGTTGTTGGTAAGGATTAAAAATCCAGGCCTCAAAGTAATAGGGAAGTCATGGGCAGATATGGTGAAAATACTAGGACATCACAAACCTAGAATCTTTCTTCACATTGTATAGTGGAAGCTTCCGGAAGAAGGACACCTGAAATGCAACACTGATGGGGCAAGTAAAGGAAATCCAGGAGAAAGTTCCTATGGTTTTTGTTTTAGAGACAGTAATGGGGATCTTATTCATGCTCAAGCTCAAGGAATTGGAGTAGCCACGAACATAGAGGCAGAGGCTAAGGCAATACAAGCAGCATTGAATTTTAGCGATAGAGACAAGGGTTGGCAGCGAATTCAAATTGAAACAGACTCCCTTACAATGAAGAATGTCATACAAAGGAGTTGGAGAATACCATGGGAGATAGTAGAAACAATAGAAGACATTAAGAAAGAGATGCAACAACAAAATGCTAGCATTAAGCACATTTTCAGAGAAGAAAATCAAATGACAGATTATCTAGCAAATCTAGCTATTAATCAAGCAGGCTTTCAAGAATTCAAAATTTTTACATAGCAGGTAGACGTATCATAAATACCGATAAAGCACAAAAGAGTATGTTCTCAAGTGGGAATGATTACAGCGGCGATAATATATTATTTTGTTAGATATAAAAGAAAAGAGAATGAGTAGTAGAAAGGTGAAGAATGAACCAGTGTTGATATTCGGCGACTTCCATAAACTCCACGGTCAGGAGGAAAACACATTACCTCCTGCTCAAACGAAACAGAAGGTTAGATGGCAAGTTTTGAGTAGCAATAGACAAAAAACAAAGAAGGAGAATCGGGTACCTTTCAATAGAGAATGCTCCTGTGCTGCATGCAACAAAGGGAGAAAATGAGGCATAAAATGGAAACAAACTAAAGGAGGAGGTGGAGGCGGCGAAGAAAGAAACTCCGGCGAGAATCCGACGGAAGCACTTCGGAAACAAGAGTGACAAAGAAAAGGGAGAAAGAGGCAAAACATGTTAGGAACTTTCCTATTTGTGTTTAATGGTTTCAGCTATTAATGGGCTGGATATAAATGCTTACATTTTTGTTTGGATTTTTCTTGTTTTGGACCTTCTTAATATTTTTTAATAAAATGGGCTGACAGGCCATAAGACTTTATTAAAAAATATAATTTTAAATTAAAGTTTTGAGTTGATTAAGATTTTTAATATGAAATACAAATATTTAAAACATAATCTTTATGTCCAGTAAATTAAATTAAATAATGAAATTTTTGAGATTATAGGTTCTTATCAGTTTGACTGAAATTTGTATAGCTTTCAAATTATTTAAATTAGAATTATCTGGTATTAGAAGGCCTCTGCATCTATTGCACGATTATGTACATTTTATTTTTAGAAGTTCTTATTTGAAATTCAAAAAATATCAATTTAAAATTTAAAATTTAAAATTTTGAATTTTTATTAGTTTAAAAAGTAATTTTGTTTTGTATAATTTCACTTGATTGCTTGTACTTATTGCCACTATTTTTTAAGAGAAGGGGTTTTCCTCTCCATTTAATTTTATTTTAATGATAAATACTTTTTGTGCTGCCGACATATGACAGTTTTTATCTTTTTTTATTCTACATAGATAGGAGCAATTTTTTTATAATATAGAAAAAAAAGTCAATGAGAACTGTAACGATTTAGTTCTTCGTTTCTGAAAATATTTGCCATAAAGGTACACAAATCTTATTTGCCATAGGGTTAGGATCAATTTCTTGGTATGTGAGTGCATTAGTTATGAATTAAGGTCGTACAATGCGCCTATCACAAAGTTAGTTGAAAGTGCCCTTACCGATTTAATTTAGAGTGTTAGTTTAAACTAAGGTCAACTTAAAACAACCATATTTCTCATTCTATAATGAACTAGGTGGCTTATGACCTATCAAATTAAATTTCTATAAGTCTCTTTCCAACATCATCGAGTTTGCTTCATTGCGAATTTAGAATAAAAATTTATGACCATTTTATCAGAGACTGCCCGTGCTGAAAAGTTGATGCCGCTATAGCGAGAATCGGGGAACTGTAGCAAGCTGTTGTAGAGGGTTGCACAAATTAAAAACTATTTTTAGACCTAAAACATTATTTTACTCCCTAAACTCATTCAAGGTTGTGTTAGGGCAAGAGAGGGGCGATTTCTTCAGTTTTCCATTGATTTTCTCCTTCAAGGTCATTCGTCCATCAATCCAACACTTGTTTGATACTTTAATCCTTAGAAAATATATTTGTGGCCCTAAGGGATGTCTTGAATTTATTCTTAGGTGGGGAAATTCGAGGAAAATTTTATAGTGCAAGACCTTTGGCTAATCTTAAGGTGTATTCTTGATTTATTTACCATTCACTGGTAGAACCATGAAATTTATAGTTCTAGGTGAATTATTGGTGGGGAAGCCCTAAAATGAATGAAAAATCACGGGGTTTGCCTAGGATTTGAGATTTTCATATAATCTTGAAATATTTGGGCCATTTGGGATTGATTTTGTATATTATTATTTTAGACCAAGAACAAGTTAAAGTTCACAAAAAGAGTCAAGGTTCATGATCAGACTTCTGCATCGGTTGTTTGGCGCTCAGGTAGGCTAGGTTTTCTTAATAGAGTAATTAGACATGTTTTCAATTGCATATATTGTAGATTGATATCACGCCCCGAGCTTACACCCTGGACGTGGCCGGCACTCGAGAACCATTGTTGGCCCCAAGCGAACCCTTGGCCTGACTTACTTACTCAGCGGAAGACTTAACTTAACAAGATGATCTCAAAACATAATTTTAAAGAGATATAAAACTTAGCCAAAAGGGCAACTGAAGTCTTTAAACAACATCTGAATGATAATGTAAAGATAACTAAACTACTATCTGTCTATGAAGCCTCTAAAACAAGGAGGGATGTCGGGACAAGACCCCCAATCATCCTAACAATAAAATACCGAAAGCAAAGTAAAAGGAGTCCTCCAGAATGCAAGGAGGCTCACCAACAGACTCTAAGTGCTCAACTTGATCAACGACGCACTGCGTGCTGATCCTGGTTACCTGCGTTTACATCATAATACGATGCATGCCAACTGGTATCAGTACATTGAATGTACGAGTATGCGAGTTGAAATGCTAAACATAACATAGGCTTGAAAAGAATCTGAACGAAACACTTACCTTGGCTCTTCTCAACTCATGAATAACTTAACTCAAAATAAAGCAATGAAACACATGCAATATATGAAAAGCTTTATAAAACAATAAAAGCGACTTAGTTTGTTAAAGAAAATGCAATAACAAACTCAATTTTACTCATATAACAAAGTAATATAGTTTCTGTGGGAGTTTCTCTAACCGACAACCACCACTATGAGCTTAACTGGTGATATAACGTCTTGCCCACACTGCCAGAACTCTCCTATACTTTGCCGTCATATAGGACGCTTAACTTAGTGGATCCACTAGTCTATGCTAAAAACATCTTAATGAGTCATCTAAAAAGTATGATCATTTACTACTCATGATGGCTACATGGTTTATGGAGACTTGAGTTAATATGAACTCGCATCCCCATATCGCTGCTCAATACTACTCCCAAAATATACTTAGCTCATATGTTTTTAAAACAAACTTTTTTCTTTGGTTTGAGATAATTACTCAATACTTAGCTTAAAAGTTCTCTTGGAATCAGTGCTCCATTTCTTGCTCAAATGTGAAAACATTTTAAACTCTTGGGAATACTTAGTTCCCTTATAGCTTTTTGAGAAATGAACTCAACTCTTTTCTCTTTGTTTAACTCGAAACTTAAGTCTTAAAACAAAGTTAAAACGTTTGTGAAAGACTTTTTAAAACTTTATAAACTCCTCTTAACTTGACTCTTAACTTTCCTTCAATTGAATTATGGATTCAAGGATTGTGATTTGTGATAGGAAAGATCTCATGATGTTTAGGAGTGTTTGTAGATAGCTAAACATGAGAAAAGATCAAGAAATCACCGTCTTGGAACAAGTCCGCGATGCGGAGTTTCATTTAAATAATTGATCGCAAAAATTAATTTTTGAGACAGAGGAGTCCGCGTCCTAACCGCGACGCGGAGCTGACTTTTATTCACAGAGGGAGCAAGTCTACGACGCGGACTTGCGTGCCAAAACCTGCTTGACTCCTTCTTCGTTTTCCATCCCCAATTCGCCTAAACTCGACTATTGTTCTCAATTTCATTTTAGATTCAGATACCCAACATATATACTCAAAAACTAACTCAAAACAACTCTAAAACTCAACGTAAAGATCTCAGAAACTCCTCAATTCAGCCCAATTCTAGAACGACATTCAAATTCAAGAATACATATCAAGACCATCAACTGTCAAACTCTTTAGGACAAATTTCGCTGAACTAAGCATGTTTGGAGCGTGGGTGAACGAACCCAACAAAGACTCACATACCTTGTAGGATCAATTCCTTGGCGAAATCCACAACCAAAATCGATCGTTCTTGGCGAATCTTGCTTTTCCTTTTCTCCTTTCTTTTCTTTTCTCTTTTGTCCAAGCCCTAGTGTGAAACTTCAAATTTTCCAAACTGGATAAAATCTTATTTTTACCCCGAATAACTCCCAAAAACTAATTAGAATATTTGGGTAAGGAAAAAGAGTAAATTACCCTTCCAAAATCCAGATTAGACTTTCCTTATTCAAACAGCCTAACTTCCAAAGAGGATAACTCACTCATACGAACTCGGAATCGCACAAATTCAGTGGCGCTAGAAAGGTTATTCCAATAGCTTTCCAACCATATCTGGAAATACGCCTAAATTATCCTGAGCTAGGAGTTATGGTTGTTCGAAGTTGACTAAAACTCAATTTATTCTAACTTAACAAAATTTCCAAATTTTCATTCTTTCCAAGAATGACTATTACCAATTATTAGCTTCTTGCTAGTTATTTCAAATTGTGAGATGTTACAATTGAATGGAGGTTTCAGGCCAAGGTCTTCAGGCACGAAGCCTAAATGGTTAAAGCTTGTTGTTTGTTGTTGTTAGGGTGGGAAAAAAAATAATTACTAGGGCTAGTTCTCTAGTTCTTGATTGTTAATCTTGAGTTTCCTTATTGAGATGATTTGCGTTTAATTATAAGGTTATATGTTTATGAAATTGTTGAGTTATAATCATTTCTGGAACTTGTGGTAAATAAAGGGAACAAGATAAAATGGAAGAATATCAATTCATGGGACTTTGGGACTATGGAGATATTTATCAGGGAATGAATGTGTGATCATAATGAAGTCCAGGATTTTGGGCTATTGATATATAAGTGTATATATGAGGTGATGGTTGTATGTTTTCAATTTATGTATGCATGTCTACTGCTTTGTAGTATCATTTGTGCAATACATAGTAGAGAAACATATGAAATAATATCATGTAGGTAATTTCATGCAATGAACTTGTGTTTGTGACTTGTGGTATTCAAATGGTATTGTTTATTGTATTTGTGATTGTACATGATTGTTTGTGATTGCTGGTTGGCTCGGGAACCACGTCGCTACGAGAAAACTAATGGTTGGCTCGGATACTACATCAGGTACTGCAACGACCTGTTCCCGTTGTTATAGAAATGTCAAAAAGGAGAAATTTGGGGCCGAAAAACTTTTTTGTAGTATTTGGATTTTCCCAACCTTATCCAGATTTGGACGAAATCGGTGTCTTTAAGGTGTAGGTAAATATGGTAACAACCAAGTGAGTTAATTATGATTTTGATTACATGAGTAGTTAGATAACTTGTTAAAGAACATGTACGACTTTACAGAATTGAATTCGGGTGAGTAGAACTCCGGAATCGATCTTAGCGTAAAAGGGTATTTTGTGATCGTCGTTGGTTAGAGGTGTGTTGTGAAATGAAGGTCTTAGAATTCCTTAAATAGCTCACTGGTTCTGTGCAAACCGCTTTAGCGGGATTGGTGTCGCTGTGGCGGGGCTGCTGCAGCAGGGTGAGGGCCGTTGTGGCGGGTTCGACGTGACTTAAAGTCGTAAATAAACCCTTAAACGACCGTATTTAGCACTTTTTTATTTTTAGAGCTAAGGAACGAACCTCGGGCGACTCCTACTCATTTTCACCATTCTTGAGGCTAATGGTAAGCTTTTCACTCCTCGAATCCGTTTTTCGATCCGTAAAACATAATAGAATGGGTGAATATTTATGGGGGAGGGTTTTGTTATAGATTCTATGGTAGAAACAACCCTAATTTGGATAATTGGGATCATGTGTTTGATCTAAGGTTCATAAAATTGTTAGTAATTCGGGTAATTAGTGATTGTTTATTGATTTCGGTATTATATTGATTATTTGTAGACTAAGAACAAGGGGAACGAATCCGGAAAGGGAATGATCAAGTTTCTTAGGGTTTCAAGCTTGTTTTGAGGTGGGTGATGGTTGTGATTCGATGATTGTGTGATGTATGTTTGTTCTTGCTTCATTATGATGCATGTATGTATGTGTAACACCCCGTATCCGAAACGGACCAAAAATGCAGATTTTGGAGAAGTTGCAGGTGCAACTTACGGTCACCATCCACGGACCGTAGGTCAGACCACGGCCCGTGCTGGTGGTCCGTGCTTCACCACTGCAACCCCTCCCCAAACCAGCTCAGAAAATTGGCTAAGTCTTGACTCACGGACAAACCCACGGTCCGTAGATCAGACCACGGTCCGTGGTCTGTGTCCGTGGATCAAGACCTCCTTAACCCAGCCTCTGACACGAACTACGGTTGACCAGCACGGACCGTCATTCGATCCACGGTCCGTAGGTCTGACCGTAGATGAAGGTCAACAGCCAGTTAGGTAAAAATTATTGATAGGTCAACTTCAGATGGTCATAACTCTTAGCACAAAATGAATTATGTGTCCCATGACCTATGATTAGATAGATAATTGAATTATCTTTCCAACGCCACCGAGTTTGCTAAATTCCGACCTCCGAGTAAAAAGTTATGCCCGTTTTAGTGAAGCCCTGTCGGGCAGACTCGACCTACGGACCCAATCGACGGTCCGTGGATTGATTGACGGACCGTAGGTCCATTCCGTCGATTACTCCGACAGCAGTTAATTCAGGGGTCTTTTGGTCTTTTCCTATTTCGTTTAACCCCTAAGATACGTCGTTTAAACCCTAAATCATGAGGTTTTAATCAGTTTAAACCTAGAAACATAACTAGAACTTACCTAAGTCAAATCATTAATCAAACTTAGAAGAATTAGAAGCAAGAAAGGAGAAAAAGGTCAAGAACCC
>JAJOOR010022354.1:0-20178 GCA_036250505.1 Solanum acaule | reverse complement strand
ATATTAAAAACATCCAATATTATTACGAAAAATAATCAAAATTACTTCTCGATTCAAATCTCCTACTATATAATGCATCATTGTACATTTTATACATTTACATATGACATAAAAATAAAACATACAGTGTCTTCAAACTCGTACTTAATCGATATCATTTTTGATTTTTTAAAAACAATGAAGAAAAAATACAAAATTAGAATTTAATGTTAAAAACTTTTAGTGACGATTTTCTGGGCTTTTGTGGTGACTATTGTCACCACTAAAGGTCTAATTCTTTTGTAGTGAATCCTAGTTGGCAATGCTTAGGTGGAAGAATTAGTCCCACGTGGCTTGCCACGTCAATAAAAATTTGGGGTGTTAACTGAGGGTATTTGTGGTCTCTTAGGATAACAGCAGGGGCATTTTTTATCCCAAAATGTAACGAAGGGCATATGTGGTCTATTTCATATAGTTCAGGGGCAATTTTGACCCTTTTCCCTTTCTATTATTGAGCACATACTTAAAAGAAAGAGATTATCACATTTCCCCATAAAGTAGTACATCTTTAACTTACTAAGCTTTATTGCATTATTTTGTGAGTAGTATTGAGCATCGAGACAAGTAAGGGTTCAGATAACCCTAGCTCTGAAACTACGCCACTAGTATAGGACAAGATCGTGTGGTTGGTTTGAGTGAGTCCTTATCTAGCCCCTAGTAAAGGCTTAAATTTGGATCCATTAGTTAAAACTTTGTTCAATAACCTGGCAAGATATAGGATGACTCTAGCAAAGTGTGCAAGACGTTGTATCATCATGAGGCTCATGTGATGGTTGCCGGTGAGAAAAACTCACCAAGAAAATAAAGATATATTTTTTAGTATTTGTTATTGATGCATATTTTAAATTGTAAAGTCTTGTTATTAATGTACACATGCATGCTTTACTATTCAGTTGACTTTATTTCAGTTTTTTTTTTTTTGGATTTACTCTTTCAACACAATATTTTCAATCCTTAGCCAATTGTTTCACTCAACTATTTTACATATCATATGTTTCATGTAATAATATTATTCGACGTTGCATCTTTGAATGATGTAGATTCATGTATTAAGAATCAACAACAAGCATACCACTAGGATCTCTCATTCAATAGATAAGGCCCTCTTGCTTTTAGAGGGTTTCAGTTTATCTAGAGTATTTAGTAGTTGTTAATTATTGCCACAAAAGTTCCAGGTAGTCAGGAATTTTATCATGATACATATTTTTAGTACATCAGAGGCTTTATAGATGAGAAAATTGAGTTATAATTTTAACTTGTTTTACAATCATCTATTTTATTTTATTCGAATATCATATTTTTAGCTTTAAAGCTATAGAGTTTTTTTTTGTAAAATTATTGCATGCTCATCATTTCAAATCTTCCGCATAGTTGTTATAACATTTAGTTTAGTAAAAGTAAGGCTAAGGGTTCACCTAAACCATTAGTTATTTCGAGTGTCAGTCACACCTAAGGTGTAGGCTCAGGGCATGACTCTTTAGTTCATGAGAACCAAGTGGTCCTATTTTCCTACCATCAACATTATGAGTATTATGAGAATCGAGTTGAAAAGAATATTATTGCATATGATAATCTCTTCAGTGAAGCTGAATCACACTTCGTTGATGCAAGGTTTAATGGCCTTCATAGATCTTCAAGCTCTTCCCCAAATATTTCATTAAAGCAAAACATATATTCAGTCCAACATAGATCGACAGTAAAATTTCTAAATCTCGTATAAGATCTATGCCAAACAATTGCTTCCTCTTTCATATGAATAGAAGTCACTTTCATTCTTTGATCAAATAGAATCTCATCTATTAAAAAGAGTTGAACAATCTTTTACAACCAAGTCCTTAACTCAGGACCAAATTTTTTTAGGAAAATCTAACCTATAAAATTGAGTAAAGAGATCACTCATTGTTGTGATTTTCCTTGGGTCTTGTGTCATGCTGGAATGGAAGGTTCTTCCCTTCGTGCCTCCTTATCCATTCAACTTAATAATCAATTGATTCATAACTTTTATGATGTCACACAATTCCTAATAAGTCTAAGAATTCTTATCTATCACACTTGTCATTCCCTCCATCAACTTCTATAATTGATCTTGAATTTGGACATATTTATCTTTCATTAAATTATTAGGTTTATCTTAACTTTTACTGTGGGTTATCATCTACAACCAAGGAATGTGCAGCTTTAATACCAATTAATGCACAATTATGATGGAATAGAGTGTTGGGTATAGCAAGAGTTAATGAGAAATGGAGGGAAGATGAAAATAGGAATTGAAAAAGAATCTCTTATGCTTTAAGAAAAGGTGTTTCTCCCTCATTGGTGGTGGAAAGAAAAATTGGAGTATTTAAATAAAGAAACACTTCTATTAGTTGTTAAAAGGGTTGGAAAGAGGGACCTTCCTCGCGCCGTCGTCGCTCGCTCGGCTTCGGCTTCGGCTTCGGAAAATGATCGATCGAGAGATTATTTTTTGGACAAAGTTTGTTTTAATTATTTAATTTATTATTTATTTAATTAATTAAATTAAATGGCCAAAACGTTTCAATTATTTAGTTAATTAATCGAAACGTTCTGACTCGACCCGAATTCGCGTGACCCATTTTATTTAAAACACTGTCCCATTTTATTTGAATTTCCTGCCGTTGGAGATGGCTGTTCTAAAAGGTTGCAACTTTCAGGAACAGCTAGGACCGTTTGAAAGGTTGCAAACTTTCATGAATGGTCGTGTGGTTTCTGAAAGGTTGCAACCTTTCGGAACCAGTTCCTGTTTTCTATAAACTCCTTTGATTTCTCATATTTTTACTTTTAATTTTTTTGAATTCTTGTTCTTCTTATTCTTCTGCACAAAACTTAATCGTGTACTTTACTGTCATTGAGTGGCTCGCTGACACCAGAATTTTGGGTATCAATACACTGGTGATTGAGATCATTCTATCTTGGGAGGACATATCCCAAATCAAACCTCGGATACTAGAGGGGAATAATTTCCTTAAGGGGACACTGTGCATTCAGTGGGCTTAGTCTTCTTTCCATTCTGTTTTTCCAGATTCTAGTACGTTTTATAGATTTTAGTTTTTGTTAATTAATTTATGTTCTTCACTTGTTGATTTGAACTTTGGTAACTTAATGTTTCTACAAAGTTTTGTATAATCAATAGTACTGTTTAAACACAGATTGTGTAACAATCTTAAGGAAATTATTTTATTATTTTTATTATGTGTTTCTGGTGGAGATAAAAACCTTCGTGGTTTTATACTCCTAGTAAGTTTGCAATTTAAGTTATTGTTTACTGAGTCATTTGTATTGAGTTCTGTTTATTATAGATTCTGAAATGGCAAATGATAATGTCACAATGGCTGTTGTTGCACCAACCCGAACTGATGTACCACCAGCAGAGATACCGGGAAAATTCTCTGGTGTGAATTTCAAAGGATGGCAGCAACATGTATTTTTCTGGCTTACCACTCTTGGTCTGGAGAAATTTACCAATGAAGAAACTCCAATGCCTGTTGCTAATATGTCAGACAGAGAAAAGTTCATGATTATTGAAGCATGGACACAGATAGACTTCCTATGTAAAGGATACATTCTGAGTGCTTTAGAGGATGACTTATATAATGTCTATAGTGCAATGACAATTTCAAAATAATTATGGAATGCACTTGAGAAGAAATATGAGACAGAAGATGCATGCTTGAAAAAGTTTATGGTCACAAAGTTTTTAGACTACAAAATGTCAGATAGTAAAACTGTTAGATCACACGTGCAGGAACTTCAACTTATTTTCCATGATCTGATTGCTGAGGATATGGTAGTAAATGAAGCTTTTCAGGTGGTTGCAATGATCGAGAAGTTACCTCCTTCGTGCAACGACTTCAAGAATTATTTGAAGCACAAACACAAGGAAATGAAGGTTGAAAATCTTGTGATTCGGCTCAAGATCGAGGAAGATAATAAGACCGCCGAAAAGAAGTCTCGTGGGAATTCAACAATAATGGGAGTTAATATTGTTGAAGAAGATCCTACCAAAGGCAAGAAGAGGAAGAAGTCCAACGGACAGAAGTCAGAACATGCCAAGAAGAGTTACAACTGTGGTAAGGCTGGTCACAAGTCTTCTGACTGTCGTGCTCCAAGAAAGGACAAGGACAAAGGAAAAAGTCAAGCAAACATTGTGGAAGAGATGGAAGATGCAAATGACCTCTGTGCAATAATCTCGATGTGCAACTTAGTTGGAAATCCCAAGGAGAGGTTTCTAGATGCTGGTGCCGCTCGACATATTTGCTCTGCAAAAGAAGCCTTTGCAACGTATACTCCTGTTGAGTTCGATAAAGATTTATTTATGGGGAACACAACAACATCAAGGATTACAGGAACTAGAAAAGTAATGTTGAAAATGACATCCGACAATGTGTTGACTTTGAACAACGTTCTGTACGTTCCTACTATTAGGAAGAATTTAGTTTCTGCTACACTGCTCGTTAAGAACGGGTTTAAGTCTGTCCTAGTTAGTGACAAAGTTGTAATAAGTAAGAATGATATGTTCTTAGGAAAGGGCTACCTCACTGAGGGCCTCTACAAACTGAATGTAATAGTTGTTGATAGTATTAATAAGATTTATGCTTCTGTTTACTTATTGGAGTCAAATAATTTATGGCATGCCCGTTTGGGACATGTAAATTACAAAGCCTTGCGGAAATTGATTACTTTAGAAGTATTGCTTGATTTCAAATGTGATAAATCAAAATGTGAAATTTGTGTGGAATGTAAGTTTGTTAAACATCCTTATAAGTCTGTTGACAGGATTTCAAAACCTTTAGACTTAATTCACACAGATATATGTGATATGAAGTCAATACCATCTCGCGATGGGAAAAAGTATTTTATAACTTTTATTGACAATTGCACTTGATTTTATTTTGTATGTTTGCTTAATAGTAAGGATAAAGTAATTGATGCATTTAAGCAATACAAAAATGAAGTGGAAAATCAATTGAATCTAAAGATAAAAATGATTGGGAGTGATAGGGGTGGAAAATATGAATCTCTTTTTGCAGAGATATGTTTCGAATGCGGTATTATTTATCAAACTATTGCACCCGCACCCTATACACCACAGTCAAATGGTTTGGCAGAACGGAAGAACAGAACATTAAAGGAAATGATACATGCCTTAATAATCAGTTCTGGTTCACCGTGAAACTTGTGGGGGGAGTCATCTTTACAGCTAACAAAATACTCAATAGGGTACCCCGTAGCAAAACGCAATTGATTCCATATGAGTTATGGAAATGAAGAAAACTCAACTTGAAATATTTCAAAGTGTGGGGGTGTCTAGCCTAGGTAGAGGTTCATTTACCCAAGAGGGTGAAAATTGGACCCAAAACAATGGATTGTGTATTTATTGGTTATGTTGTGAACAGTAAGGCCTGTAGGTTTTTGGTTCACAAATCTGATAATCCTAAAATTCATGTTAATACGGTAATTGAGTTAGATAACGCTGAGTTTTTTGAACACGTTTATCCGTATAAAACTGAATGTGAGTCGACAAGTGAAAGACCTAAATGATCACGTGAAGAATTAATGAAAAATACACTACTTAACGAGGATCCTAGGCGTAGTAATCGTCAATGGAAATCCACTTCTTTTGGACCAAATTTTTGTGGCATTCTTGCTTGAAAATGAGCTTTAAACATTTAAAGCAGTTATGTCTTCGTCTGAGTCAACGAATTGGAAAGAAGCGGTCAATAGTGAGATCAAATCAATTTTAAGTAACCATACTTGGGAATTGGCTGATCTTCCTCCAGGAAATAAACTTTTAGGATCAAAGTGAATCTTTAAAAGGAAAATGAAATCCGATGGGACTATTGACAAATATAAGGCTAGACTTGTAGTCAAAGGATACAGACAAAAGAAAGGTCTGGACTACTTTGATACATACTCTCCAATAACAATGATAACATCAATTAGGATGTTAATAGCACTAACGGCAGTGCATGATCTCAAAATCCACCAAATGGATGTCGAGACAGCCCTTTTAAATGGAGAATTGGAGGAAGAAATTTACATAGAACAACCTGAAGGGTTTGTAGTTCCTGGTAAAGAAGAGAAAGTGTGCAGGCTTGTGAAGTCGTTTTATGGGCTCAAGCAAGCACCAAAACAATGGCATGCTAAATTTGACCAAACAATGTTGACAAATGGATTCAAGATTAACGAATATGATAAGTGTGTTTACATTAACATTGTTCCGAATCATGAAATCATTGTTGGTATGTATGCTGATGACATGTTAATAATGAGTAAAGATATTGACGATATAAATGCTACTAAGCGCATGCTGTCCAGCAAGTTCGATATGAAGGACTTAGGAGTTGTTGATTTGATCTTAGGGATCAGGATTCTCAAACCTCCTCGGGAACTAGCATTATCTCAATCTCATTATATTGAAAGAGTATTGGATAAGTTCAAATACTTGAATTTCAACAATGTCAAAACTCCAACTGATCTAAGTTTTACATTTCAAAAAAATGAAGGTGAAAGTGACTCTCTATTAGAATATGCCAGAGTATTGGAAATTTTGATGTATATTATGAATTGTACGCGACCTGATATAGCATGTGTTATTAGCAAGCTGAGTCGATTCACTAGTAATCCTAATCAAACTCACTGGATGGCAATGAAACGTGTGTCAGGTATTTGAAACATACACAACACTATGTTTTGCATTATAATAAATATCCTGCCATGATTGAAGGATATAGTGATGTAAATTGGATTACTAGGTCACATGAAGTAAAATCCACAAGTGGTTATGTGTTTACATTTGGTGGAGGAGCAGTCTCTTGGAAATCGTCCAAACAGACATGTATCGCTCGCTCCACAATGGAATTTGAATTTATTGCCTTAGATAAGGCTGGTGAAGAAGTTGAATGGCTTCGGAATTTCTTAGAGGATATTCCATTCTAGCCTAAACATGTGGGACCTATTTGCATACATTGTAATAGTCAAGCAGCAAATCAATAAGTAAGGTAGGGAACATCATGTACAACGAAAAGTTTCATCATATACGACGGAGACATAGTATCGTAAGACAACTGATCTCTAGTGGAATTATCACAATTGACTATGTGAAGTCAAGTGATAATGTGTCAGATCCATTAACGAAAGGCCTAGTAAGAGAGGCAGTTGAAAGATCATCTAAGGGAATGGGTTTACGGCTTAGGACAAGTCATCATGGCGGTAACTCTATCTAGCAAACTGGAGATCCTAAGAGCTAGATTCAAGGAGAAAAATAAAATTGTGACTGACGGTTCGACATTGTCAATCAACTCAATCCATTCTCATAATGAAGACAATGTTCAGGAACAAAGTTAAAACATTAAGGCTTGTTAATGAGTTAATAAAACTTAAAGTTTTTAATGATTTGCTAAGTTTGGCAAATTTGACCAAATAGTGTATCTACGAGATGACACTTAGAAATCACCTATGTGAGTGTGAAGTGTAAGCCGCTTTAAAGAGAATTTTTTTGTCAAAATTCTATTCTCTATACACTCGTGAAACCAGGAGGTGGTCATGGCTGAAACGAATACAACTGTAAGAACCATAAACGGTAAAGGGTTAATTGTGTGACATATGGTTGTCTAAGTATATACCAAAGCTCGACGGTTCAAAGATATCATATCTATCGATTGACCGAGTATATTCGACATATGTTCACTACGGAAAATCCAAGAGGAAACCTACTTATCCAGATGCAATTGATCCTTGTTTGTAAAGTATACACTCATCCGTGCATTCCTTTATGTTATGTCAATGGTGGAGGGTTGTTGGATATAGCAAGAGTTAATGGGAAATGGAGGGAAGATGAAAAGAGGAATTGAAAAAGATTCTCTTATGCTTTAAGAAAAGGCATTTCTCCCTCATTGGTGGTGGAAAGAAAAATTGTAGTGTTTAAATAGAGAAACACTTCTACTAGTTTTTAAAAGGGTTGGAAATAGGGAGCCCTTCACGTTGTCGTCATCGTCGCTCGCTCGACTCGGCTACGACTTTGGCTTTGGAAAATGATCGATCGAGAGATTATTTTTTGGACAAAGTTTGTTTTAATTATTTATTTAATTAATAAATTAAATGGCCAAAACGTTTCAATTATTTAGTTAATTAGCCGAAACGTTCCGACCTGACTCAAATCCGCGCGACCCATTTTATTTAAAACACTTTCCCATTTTATTTGAATTTCCCGCCATTGGAGATGACTGTTCTGAAAGGTTGCAACTTTCAGGAACAGCCAGGACCGTTTGAAAGGTTGCAAACTTTCATAAATGGTCGTGTGGTTTTTGAAAGGTTGCAACCTTTTAGATCCAGTTCCTCTTGTCTATAAATACTTTTAATTCCTCAGATTTTCACTTACGAAATTTCTAAATTCTTCTTCTTCTGCACAAAACTTAATCGTGTACTTTACTATCATTGAGTGGCTCGCTGACACTAGAGTTTTGGGTATCAATACACTGGTGATTGAGATCTTTCTATCTTGGGAGGACATATTCCAAATCAAACCTCGGATACTAGAGGGGAAGAATTTCCTTAAGGGGACACTGTACATTCAGTGAGCTTGATCTTCTTTCCATTTTGTTTTCCAGATTCTGGTACATTTTACAGATTTTAGTTTTTGTTAATTAATTTATGTTCTTCACTGGTTGATTTGGACTTTGGTAACTTAGTGTTTCTGCAAAATTTTGTATAATCAATAGTATTGTTTTAAACACAGATTGTGCAACAGAGTACTTTCAAGAGCAAGCTTGAGAAAGATTGTTACTAAATTAGGAATGACTACTAGAACTTAGTTAAGACAGACTTAGGCCTCATTTATTTTCATTAAGATTAAAATGTATGAATCTGAATGTACATCTGAATATTAAGATGTGCATTATGATTTGGAGGTGTGAATCTGAACACACACATCTAAATATTAAGATGTGCATTAAATTTTATAGGTCTGAATCTACATACAAATATGAATATTGTGATGTTGCATTAAGATCTGAATATTAAATAGTAAATAGTTAAAACTGATTATTTTATTAATATCTAAATATTTAAAATTTATCATTGTTTAAAAGTAATAAATATAAAATACACATAAAATACTAAATTGATAAAATATTATATCAATAAAATATTTTAAAATTTTTATTTGGCAATTGATAGTGGTGATGATTAAGTTTCCATAGACACTTAATGTTGTAACTAACTTCCGAAATTGGCTAACTTGTGAATTGGCCAACTTTTTATTCTTATATTTCACTGTATAATTTTAACCAACTATCAAACGATTTCAATGGTCTTAGTTCTGTTGCATTCCCCTTTGGGTAAGAGAATACGGCAAGTGTAAGCAAGTCCCTTTGAAATTGGTAATACTGTGAGCTTTTCGTTATCTTCATTAGTCCTTCAATTAGGCTAGGAAATTTGTCAACCTCTTGAGAAAAGGAGGATTAAGAAAATGATTTTATAGTTTAATTACACAAAAATAAATAAAGTTGGAATCGAAGACCATGTCTAATCTGTCAAATTTGGGACTTTTCAATACAGTGATGATTTTATTAATATGTTTGCACGTGCTTATTCTCAACCTCCTTTTCTAGTCTCCTAATCATTAAAGAATTATTGAAGATGAAATTGTTGGTGCTAGTTAAACTCTTCTTTCAATTATTTGTATTTTTTGTTCTTCTATATATTATCTTTTTATTGCCTACACTCGAACTTTATTGTGTTTTCTTTCCATCTTAGGATAAATACTCACCATGTCCAATAATAGATATTCATTATTGACTTGACACAGGATCAATAAACAATAAATAATAGAGATAATTTATCAAATCACCCTTATTAAATATAAATCATCTAAATATAAAAAAATGAACATTATTTAGTAGCAAGGATAAAATAGACACATGATAATAAATAATTAATCGATTTTATAAACTAAACAAATATTATTGGACATCCCAAAATTATATAGTGAATAACTAAAAATATACCAATACAGTAATATCGAAGGACCAAGACACTAAAAATAGCAGAATGGTAGATGAAACTTATAAATCGGTAACTACCAACCGTAAATTAGATTGCAACATGGAAAAGATGAAAACTGACAAAGTAATTTAAACATTTATAGTAACTAATAGTCACAATTTATCTGTTTTATTTTTAGTCCGTCCCAAAAAGAATAACACATTCTATATTTAGTAACATTTCAACTTTCAAATGTCTATTTTGTCTTTAATAAAATAATTTATAACAACACAAACATATATCACTTATTTTAGACCATAAGTTTCAAAAAAAAAAATTCTTAAACCCTATGTCAAGTCAAACTAATTCATATAAAATGAGAAGGAAAAAATACTAGTTTATTCTATGGTACTAACTTTTTTCTTATTTATCTAAGTTTAATTGCACGCGTTGGCATTGATACCATCATAAATAATAAATATAGCAACAAAATAATAGTGATACTCTTGGAAGAAAATAATGGCAATAAGATTTATTTCAATTTTATTAATGTAGAGAATTACCCTTGTTCCATGTTATTCATATCTTCATTCATGGACCAACAATTTATTGTCCTTCACTTATTTTCACATCTTCAATAATTTTTCATAACATTATTGTGGGGCAATTCTATTATTGTGGGCCAATAACAGTCAGAAGATAAGCAGGGTTCATTTACCATTGCCTAAAGGACCCCACCTCTTAGAGGACAATTATTTTTCATGCAGACTCCCAGGGAAATATAATACTCCGTTGTCCCAATTTATATAATATACTTTTTGTTTTAATTAATATAAAAAATAATATTATTATTTTTATTTTCACTCTTTATATGTAAATAAAAATGTAAGTAATGTGGTCAAGTTACTATCTAGGCGTATCATTTGATTCGGTTCAGTTGTGAGGTTTATCGATTTGATTTATTGGTTATCGATTTGTAAACATGCTAATCCATTATGAAAAAACCTCAAACCATTAAGAACTGATAACGTAATAACAAGAAAATCAAAATCGTTATTAGTTAAATATTGAACCTATTAAATTTAAATCGATTATAAATCAATCCTCGTGGCACACACTTATTTGTAGATATACGTACGCACATATATGGTCTTGTAATTTTATAAAATATACATATTAAAATGATGACATTATTTATATATATTATTAATTGATTTTTTGTTATCACATTATCGGTTCTTAACAATTTGAATAAACGAAAACATAATTAACAAAATAATTTTAATAAATAATGGAGAAGGAACATTAATGTTTTTTTATAAGTGCGCCTTTTTTACATGATCCTTGTAAGACTCGTGTCAGCATGAGCCTTGCAAGGCTCATTCTGACATGTCATGTCGATATAAGCCTTAAAATCTACCATTTAGCAGCATCCATCTTTTCATTCAAATATTACCCTTTTGATTTGATCTTCAATTTTCGTTGCCTTTTTAAAAGTTTTGTTCAATTTTTTTGCCATTTTAACTCTGGACTCCTCAGCAGAAGGGATGGAAGGAGTACTAGAAAATTTGACTGTTTCCTGATCAGCCAAATTGGTTCAGATTACTGCCTGAAACAATTATTAAAACTGAGTGGGCTTCTTTGATTTGTTAACATCTTCTTTCAAATATAAAAAATGGAATAAGAAATCTTGCCTACTAAAATAGCGATATCATTATATGAATGTATAGAAAATTTCATTTATTAAGTAGGTTAAATTAATCTATTCTCATAGAAGTTGAGATGTCACCTTGTTGGACTTCTACTTCCCAAGTTGCCAATTTCCATTTTGTAAATGCTTATTTATTATCCTCTAGCGCCGCAGATTTTCAATACAAATGATTTAGGGGAGGTAGGGATTTTAATTTATGTATTATTGCATAATTTTTATTTTTATTTTTTGTTATTTGAATATATATATATATATATATAAATTTTAATTATTTAAAGTGGCTATTTGATCTTTAAAGTTAACAAAAGTTAATTATTAAACAAAATGATTATTTTAAATTATATAAAATAAATTTAAGGGTTGGTGATTATAAATGTTTGAGGAATTATATGGATAAAAAAATTTGAATTTAATAAAAATTAAATGTTAAATTTTTAAAGACTAAAAGTTTTTATAAGGACACAATTGATAGCCTTAAGGAGTATGTCCACCTACTAAATCTACTCAAATGTAATTGTATTTGACCTTGATTAGTAACCAATGAAAAAGAGAGGAAGAATGAGTGGCTAATAAATAAAAAAAAAAAGCAAACAAAGAGGCAAATAGTATCAATTTATATATTTGAAATAATCATTCTAATTGTATATTTTTTAAAATGTATAATTTTATATACATAATTCCACAAGCATTTAGAATCATCAATCCCTAATTTTATTTAATATGTTTTCAAATAATTATTTTGTTAAATAGTTAACTTTTATTAACTTCAAGGACCTAAATCACAAACTTCGAATAATGAAGGTTAAATGTGCATAGTCAAATAACACAAGAATTAAAACTGAAATTATACAATAATATAGTGATTAAAACAGTTATTTACCCAATGATTTATAGAGAACTAATTGTTCCAAAATCAACTATTTTCTGTTTCAATTTATTTGTCTTATATTTATTTTAATTCATATAAAAGAATATCATGTTAGCTGGGAGAGGATTACAAGATGGGTAATGAATCATCATTGAGCTATTATTGAAAAAGTTCATGTAGCCAACCAACTAACCTACTAAAGTACCCCAAATATGTTTCTTTTCTTTATTGGAGAATTTAGTTTTAACTTTTTGTATGAAATGTTTAAGATCATAAGACTAAAAAATATTTTGGTACATTTTATATATCATTAATTTAAGATCACAAGATTAAAAAAATCTCTTTTACCTTCTTAAATTATATGTCAAATCAAAATAAAAAACAAAAGTACTAGATACAGAAAAAATTTACAATTATAGAGGCACAACCAACAATAATTGTGTAAGGCTCCATTAATTGTTTGACACTTGAATAATGAGTCAATTTCTTTACCTTTTTATGATCTCTCTTTCACTTACCCCTCTTTTCTTTCATTTTCTTACCTTTTTTATTCCTAATAAATATGTTTTACTCCATTTTTTTAAGCAGTTGATATATTTAATAAAAATGTTAATAAATATATTTCTTGTAATAATAACTAAAAACGTATATAATCTTATTATCCAACATTTGTAATAACATCAAATTAACACACAAAAAATAATGTCTTTACAATTACAAACATTTTTCAAAAAAATCAAATTAATTCAAATTTATTATTACGTTGCCTTTTTTATTTTGTTTTAGTTTATATATCTATAGTCATTTTCTTAACATAGATTATCAACTATTTTTCTTATTTTTAGTTATAATATTTTTAAATATAATAGGAAAATACTGGTAAAATATATTATAAGTGAATGTGAAGAAAAATGAATTCTAATAATAATAATAATAATAATAATATAATTATAATATAAAAACTGACTAGTATTATAATAATAACAATAGATTTTGTATGAAACCGATTAATTCTTGTAGAATAAATTAAGTATTTTAAGTTTTAATACAAAATACTTAAACGTTGCTCTGTGATCCGCTTCACCCCCTGTATTTTTTTAAAACGTTTCCCTATCCTGTTCTGTTTCATTGTCATTCTTATGTTTAAATATGATTATGCTGAAACAAAGTATCTATAATTTAAAAACAAAATCAGAACAAACAAATAATCTTCGGTTTATATGCTGAAGTAAATTAATTTGTATTTTTAGTTTATTTGATTCTATTAAAAGATAGTATTAAATAATAAAATTATTTGTAATATCAACAGTTTTAAGTGTTTAAGTCATTTTAACAGAAAATGTGTTTATTTGTATTTTTTTTTAAATCAAATATTAATTGTTTAATCATGTAATTGAGAATTAGATATTTGGTAAGAGTAAAAAAAATAAAAATGAAAGAAAAGAGGAGTGAATGGAAGAGAAGTGGTGAACAACATGTAAAAAGTAAGAAAATGAATCCACTATTCAAGTGTTAAAAACATAATGTAGCCCTCATAACTATTGTTGATTGTGCTTTTACCATGTTAAAAAATTTCAAATTACAACCCTATATGGACAATTTTATCGTGTCTGCAAAGCTTCTAATGAAATTTATAACCGTACAATATAAATGGTTAGAAAAGGGCCCCAAAATATCCAACTAAAATTATAAGTACATCTAAGGAGTACTAGACATCTCTATTAGCAGCTTCAAATAAGAGTGGATCTCATTTGTTTTGTTAATTTACTATAACAAGTGAAATTACACTATTAGTGAATTATATAATTAATTTCTTTGTTTTTAACTTTGTAGAAGATGTGTCATTGAAGAAGGGTAAAGAAAGTGTCATTTTGACCGGTGTTTTAAAAGATTTTGTTGGGATTCGCCTCAAGACTCGCTCTGGGGCGGGACTCTAGCAAAATGACTCGAGACTCAAGTGTGGGGCTTCGTTTTGTAAGACTTACGCTTTAAGTGTCCGATTGTACGCCCTAAACACGCCCAATACCCAACGTTCAGGGCTCGCCTAACAGATCTTACACAAATTATGTGTTAAAATCTTTAGTCAACATTGTTGACCTTCATAATTCTTGAATAAATGAATGATACTTAATAATTTTTAAATTTCTAGAGATAAGAAGATTGAGAGTAACTCAAATAACTAGTTGTAGTATCGCATCTTTACTATTTGATAACACTATAAGGTGATTATATGTAACATTTCTTTTAAATGTAGCGAAATTTCACTTTATCTTACTTATCATTGGTCTTCATGGTATTGTCATATGTCTCAAACTATCATATTTTATTTAGCTATTTGAAAGTAATTTATTTTTATTTATGATGGAGTGATATTTTTATTATAATACTATTATTGATTATTTTCTTTTAGGGGGGTAAACTGTATAGTATGATAAATTTTTTTAGAAATAATGATTCCTTTATTATTAGAAAAGTTAAGATATTAGATTATTTATACTTGTATAATCATGTTAGAAGTTTTATTTTCTATGAGTTTTCTTAATCATGTTTGTAATTATTTCAAACTATTGATATATTTTTATAATTTTGTGTTATTATATTATTATATTATATTGTAAATTAAAACTTTAAAGATCCATAGGCCTTACGCCCCACGTCTCGAGGCTTACGCCTCGCCCTATACTAAGTAAAATGCCCCGCCTCACGCCCCCGCCCTTTAAAACACCGATTTTGACTAACATTTTAGGATGTATTTTTTCATCATATTGATATGTAAATAATTATAATTTATAGTATTTTTCGTATAGTTTTGAATATCTTATTTTTTTGTTTAAGATATCTAATTAATGTAATCTAATTTTACTTTGAATTAATCAAATTGACTTTCAAAAAACGCAACATGACAATTAAAAATGAATGGAGGAAATATAAATTTAACCTGTGAAAATGCTAAAAAAATAATAATTTAAAAAAGGATTATGATTCAAATATGTGACCCACTTGGATTCTCGTTGTCCTAGAAAACCTCAAACATGTAGGTGAATTGATTAGTGGAATTTTCAATTAATGAAACACTTCGGTAAAAAAAAAATTGGAAGAACAATCCCACCGACATCAAATTTGGAGATGAAATTCCCACCTTACCAAACGTTAGTGTTTTCTATTGAAATATTCTTTACATTTTGAGCAACAATATTTCTCTGTTTCATATTAGTTGATTATATTTTATTTTGCATTGTGCTTAAAAATCATAAATAAGAAGATAATTTTACTAATTCAGCTCTTAAAATATTTTTTGAAAATTTTACAAACAATGTGAACACTTTTAAAAAGAATAAATTGCAAGGATAACATATAAAAAAATTTAATGTTTTTTTGATTTTGTAAGCTGGTGGACAACTAATATGAGATAATTATTTTTAATATAATGATCAACTAATATAGGGCAGAGAGAATATTAATCAAAATATTTGGTTTTAGGTTTTTGGATATATAATTCCATCAATTGTGAACTCCTAATTTAGGTCCAAATGATTTAGTAGCATGTACTCGACTAATTAATATGCTATCCATATAAACTAGCTAGTACTACAATTATGATTCCTTTAATTAAAACAACCAAAACATAGATTATATTCTATCCACTTGAAGTTTTACAAAAAGGGAAAAAAAAATTGGGTTAACTCCTGCAGCCTTTTTAAAAACGACACAAAAAAGATTATTTATACATCCACAACAAGGTAAAGAATGGTTTAGTAAAAATGTTTAAAGTTTGGTTGTTTACTTTTTTTTTTTATCAATTCATTATTATCTCCAATTATATTGCTTAGTTTAATTTGGAAATCACATGTCACACAATAAAGATCATGGGTGATCTCTTCGTAAATGGGAACAATAAATTCTACCAGGTTGGTTGGTTTCAATTTAATTCCTCCATTAGTTGTGCTCACGCTTAGCAATTCCTCCTCTTTTTATTTTCCTTTTATATATAATGATGGTATTTGAGTCACCTTACATATTTTTGAATATATATATATAATACATTAAAAGATACACCGCTTGCGAAAGATCATGTATACGCCACTAGTCAAATTCATGTCTGAGTTACCTGTACATCAACTATTTAATTATTTATTTCCTATATTTCTTGCCAGCAAAAATACTGGATAACTTTGTTCTAGACAAATTTCACTTTTAACCAAAAGAGAGAGTTAATGTTTCACAAACGGATAAGTGATAATTTATGTGTAAATTTATATTTCCAATAGTTTAAATAGGAAGCTAAAAAAAAGTATAATTTAGATATGAAATTTATACTCTCAATATATAATTTAAGTATAGAACTAAAGAAAAGTATAATTTAGATATGAAATCCTCTAGTTTAAGTATCAAACTAAAAAAAAATAGTACAATTTAAATATGCATCTGACACTTCATTCTTACTAAATGGTTTATTACATTGTGATGGAGTGATGGAGTGGTAAGTACTCCTTCATCCTTAACCAAGAGGTATTGGGTACGAAGTCGATTTATTTAGGAAATGTTTTATCCTCAATGTGAAATCCAAATTTAATCGAACTCCAATATGAGTATCGAATATCGGATGAAAAAATAAATATATTACCACATGTTTTGCCTCTATTGTGATTTAGACCCCTTTGGTTTCATGATTTTCAGCTCGATCTTGTTAATCGTTACGTCCATTTCATTGATCAGTAGGCCAAATGCAATTCATCCATTAATTCTGTTCACGCATCAGCTACTGCAGTAAGATGCCGACGATTAATGCTTTGCAAGACAACGCATGTGATGTCTCTGTAGTGGACCACACCTTTGGGTTAAAAGAGGATAGTTTGGCATATAGTATATATATATATATTCAGAAGAAGATGACATCTTTCTTTTCAAAAGCTGACTAGTTTTTGTTTTTCTTTCTTTCTTTTTTTATTTTATGATAATATTGAAACTTGATTAAATCAATTTAATATCATGTAATCTCCATTTTGAAAAAGTGCTCTCCTATACTATAAGGGATCATTTGGCGTGAGGGATACAAATAAATAGTGATGGATAAGAAAATAGTGATGAAATAAAAAAATTGTTTTTTGTTTGGTTGCCATGTTTGGAATTACTTATCCCACCATTTATATCATAGTGATGAGATAAGTTATCCCATATACATGGAGAGATAAGTTATCCCAGGATAGCTAATCCATAATAACTAATCATGGGATAACTTGTTCCCAACCAAACGACCCCTTAACTATATTTATCCACTACACAACGTTTTTTTGATGATAGAGCTAGCTATTATGAACCAACAATGATTGTGGTGGACTGGTAAGTAGTCATTATCCTTAATCAAGAGATCTCGTGTTTTAGTCTTCTTGAGTACGAATTATTTTTGTTAGGACGCATTTTACCCCTGATATGAGACTTTTCAACACGAATTCAAATTTAGTTGGACTTTCAAACACCGAGTAAGAAACGAAATAAAAAAAAGCTAGCTAGTATATTTCTTCACCCACCCTCGCTAGATCTCTACCACTTGTTCACTTTACTCTCATCAATTATTGGGAATTTGGAATGACTTGTTTCACTAGACCTTATACTATTACCTTTTAGGCTTATATAACATCTTTAGATATAGTTTGGTAGGAGATCTAACAACATGTGGCCTAAAATGGTACTTTTCCTTCTTGGTTACATGAGTACATTATTTGAGGTGACTTCTCGAATCATAGCAAAGGTAGCATATATAATCTTTCTCTTCATTTTTACTTGTCATTTATTTTTACTTATCACTATTAACTTATCAAGAATAAACAATAATTATTTTTAATGTTTTACACTCATAATTAAATACTTATTTTTCAAATCATTTTCTAAGACATCATTTAATAGGAGATAATTTGATAAAATACTTTGAATACTTATATTATTAATTATTTTCTTAATAAATGTGTCAAGTCAAACTATGACAAGTAAAAGTAAACGAAAGGAGTATTCAACAATCGATGAACTTCTAATTTTATGCAAATGACCGCCTTAAGTATTAACCCGCCTTTATTTTTTGTTTTAAATATAGATGAATAATCATAGCATTTCATTAAAAGTTAAATTTTTACACAGTAACACTATAAACAAGTTATTTAAGAGATAATTATAAATAACCAGACAAAAAAGTGTAATAATTTGTACATTATCAGAAAATAAGATAAGATCTGCTACAAAAGATTAACATTTACTGATAGTTGAAAATTCATTATAAGTTAAATCCTTTCACTAATCCAATATATAAACCAAGTTTTGCTATGATGGGTAGTTAAATGACACAGTTTTAGGGGTTGTTTAGTTTCTAAGGGATCTCCAACCCAAACACTAAATTTTACATCAAATATGGTGTCAACACTATTTTTGGTGTAATCAACTCCAACCCATTGCATCAAATTTTACACCTATTTTTCTCTCTCTTCATTATTATATTATTATTTCTTATTTCATAAAACAAATTGTTTCTAAAACATTCACCATATATAATTCATATTATTTCCTTTTATAATTGTTTAATATAAAATTATTTTGTACCATAATTTTTTAAATAATACAAATTGCTAGCAAATATTATACATTATACATAATAATAGATAATACAAAGAAAAGTGAAATCATTAATGAAATACACTTAAATAAACATTACATAATTGAAAAAAATATTTTAAATTCTACATAAATATTCAACTTTCAAGATCACTACGGTGCTCCCATAAATGCTCTATTAATGCATTACGTAGTTCAAAATGAGCAATGTTTGCATTTTTAATTTTTGTGAAGGTTAATTGTAGTTATATCCAATTATAATTTATAGTAGAATTAACATAAATTTAATTTTAAAAAAAAGTCATATATAGAAAAATTAATTTATAAAAAAGCTAAATTTTATATCTAAAATTAATATTATAAAAATATAACATAAAAAGTAATTAAATATACAAGAGATTTAATTAAAACATACAATTTATAATGTTTAATTAAAAGTTTGTATAATGAAATAATATTAAACTATTCAAAAAGTGAATTGATGTGGATTGGAGCTCAAAACACCAAATTTTACACTAAATTTAGGTTTTAATGTAAAATTTAGTTTGTATAATGAAATAATATTAAACTATTCAAAAAGTGAATTGATGTGGATTGGAGCTCAAAACACCAAATTTTACACTAAATTTAGGTTTTAATGTAAAATTTAGTTTGTATAATGAAATAATATTAAACTATTCAAAAAGTGAATTGATGTGGATTGGAGCTCAAAACACCAAATTTTACACTAAATTTAGGTTTTAATGTAAAATTTAGTTTGTATAATGAAATAATATTAAACTATTCAAAAAGTGAATTGATGTGGATTGGAGCTCAAAACACCAAATTTTACACTAAATTTAGGTTTTAATGTAAAATTTAGTTTGTATAATGAAATAATATTAAACTATTCAAAAAGTGAATTGATGTGGATTGGAGCTCAAAACACCAAATTTTACACTAAATTTAGGTTTTAATG
>JAJOOR010022353.1:0-33590 GCA_036250505.1 Solanum acaule | reverse complement strand
ACAGCTAAACAAGTTTCCGGTAACTTCCGAAACACATTTTTAGGAACTTTTTGGGTCAAATTCAAATATAATCATTTCATTAAGTTCTCGACTCCAAACTCACATGTGAGGCTCTAGTTTAACTCTATCATTTTCCGAGTCGTTACAAAGTTTTATTAGATTAGTTCAGGTGCAAATGCTCAAGATTTCATCCATGTTAAACATAACCCCTTCTTTTTGAGACTCCAACTCTATTTCATCCTTAATGACCTTTTGGAGAGGAGCAACACATGCTCCCATTCTTGATCACACATTGGCCTCCAGAGTATCAATTCCAAACCCAAGTCGGATCATCTCAAAATACCAATTAAGGTGCAAAATTAATCCCACAATTGAGACACTAGATGTAGGTGCTTGCTTCTCACTATCTTCAAGCCTTTGGGCCAAGCTCATGAGCCAAGATTGACTCAGTACACCCGTTTCTTCACAACAAGGCCATGGGTCATCAACATAGGGATTACAACCCCCAAGCATTTCTTTATCACAAGAAGCCATAGAATCCTAAATGAATTCAATACGCCTAATTATTCCCCGACACCAACACCATTTTTTATAATGCTAAAATTACTCTCCAAAACTATTTAAAAGAGTAAGCGGTCATCGTCAAAAAAATACCCAACTAAGAGTCGAGGTCGAATCCCATAGAGAACAATTTGAAGGTGATTAAAAAGATAGATAACTAATAGATACAAGCTTGAATCTAAACATAACAATACACAATTGCCAAATTATGATAATGATTTGGTACCCAAATGAACGCTTTGGGAAAAGAACAAATCAAGCAAGGGATAATCAAGAACTAGGAAATTTAGACTTTCTACTCTCACCCAATGATCCATTGCAATCTCAACACATGTTCATTCACTCGTGGGTAAGCTAAGTCATCATAGGTTAATCCTAATCTCCTTTCGGTCTCAAAGGATTATTTCATGACATCTCCTTTCACTCTCAATAATGTAATTCAACAAAATAACCTAATACCTTAACTTAGACCTCTCTTTGAAGCAAGCCTTGTACTCAACAGTGAAAATCTAAATTCTCTCCTTTCGGTCTCAAATTCAAGATTCAAAGATAATATGCAATTATTTATCTAATTTTCCACTTCACGGATTCCATTTTCAAGCAACCCACAAAGATTAGATGCTAGAATTGATTGTACACTCTTAACTCATAAATTCAAATATGAAAATTAGATTTAACCCAATTCATAAATTTTAAGGATGGAATCAAATACATAACCTATGGAATGAGGAATCAAAAATCCAAAGGATTTGTCTATTTCTAGAGCAAAACCTCAATCTCCTTAACTAGCAATTACACCCACAATTCATGCAATACAAAGCAAGGGAAAGAAGATAGGATAAACAATATTGGCATTAGAATCACAATCTTTAAAGAAAAAGATGAATAATGAGGAAACTTACATTCAAATCCGCAACCCAAAATTATGAACAAGAAAAAATCAACTCTAATATAAGAAGTTAAGTTTTTCTCTAGATTTTCAGATTCTCCCCATGTTTATCTCCAGCCCCCTTTTTGTGAAGTTTGATCCAATGCCTAAAAATTTCCATTTTTCCCTTGACCTACTAGGCATACCTTGCAAAAGTGAATGGGACTTTGCAAAAGCGAATGGGAGTTCACAAAAGTGAACATCACAAAAGCGATAATCCCATTGCTTAAGAAAACTGTGCCAATTTTGGCCAGTTCACAAAAGCGATGCTAACGTGGTCGCTGACCATTGACTTTGAGTTGAACCTTTGCAAAAGTGATTCCTCCTCCGCAGGTGTGATATCTGGGGCTCAATTCTGTGCATCATTTTTCTTCATAGCAGCAAATATTTAAAATTAACACAATTCAAAGGGTAATTAGCCTATTTTTTTACTCGAGTGCCACAAAATCATAATAAAAAAGCATCAAATGAGTGCATATCCCCAGCTCATTAATCGCGTGCCCCTTGGTCGCATTCGTGAAGGCCTGGGCCTTTGTGCTTTGCGACTGCGTGATCCATTGCCGCGATCACGATGAAGGGTTGATCTTTGGTTGTCATCGCCACTGCAAAGAATGGTCTCCACAATCGCAATGGTCAACTCTTAATGAGTCACAATCATGACCCTCCTTCTCGCGACTGTGATGAAGAGCTAAGGTCTGTCTTTATTTATAAATACAGACGTGATCTACTATCCTTGTGAGGATTGAAAAGGTATTTTCTTAGGCATTTCTTGGTGGAACTGAGTGATTCAAAGTCCCATGCTTCCATAATTCTTGAGGGTTCGTTGTGGTATGACCGAGGCGTGTTCGTGGACTTTCGTTTGAGGTGAATTCTTATTTCAATCTCCTGCTCCCCTTTATTATTGAATTGTTGCATGATTGTTGTTGTTTTTTTCTAAGCCCCAAATTGTGTTCAATTTTGGGACACAAGTTTGAGGCATGGTTTAGGACCTCTTGACAGAGTCAATTCTTGAAATTTTAGTATGGGTCCCACAATTCTCGTTTGACTCTAAAATTGGTTTATCTTTGGTTTATGTGTTCTTAGTGTCTTAACGGCCTTACTTATGGTATCATCCTATTTTTGATAGTGTGGTAGAGTTTGAAAGCCATTCAGAAAGGAAGAGCTCTTACCCTTGTGATTTAGAGTGAGTGCACTTGGCCTGCAGGTAGGCTACAACTTCCTTTCCTTGTTAGATTGAGTATGAATGTGTAAATTCATAATGATTAGTGTGAAATGGGGGAGGGTACCTAGTTATTTATTCTTCTACTTTAGATATCATATTTTAGCATTGATCAACTTTATTTCGAGGGAAGTACCATGCTAGTTGGGGGTTGTTTGTGCTGCAACATCTTATGTGATTTACTTGTAATATATTATGTGTTCGGAAGCATGTTCAACCTTTGTTTAGGATAGGCTAGTGATGCCTTAGACTCTTCCCCTTAGCAGTTATTATGCTTTCAACATAGTTTTATCTGGACTAGGTCCTTGTAGATTGGAATAGAAGACTTGAGTCTGGTAGTATGAGGCTTAATTTAGGTGTTTGCATAGTTTGTTAGACTTTCTATTATCTCTCTCCATCTCTACGTCTCTGATGCATTACTAGAGGTTTGTTCTATTACAAGGATTGGAGAGTGAGTCATACAGTGGTTGGAGCCTTCTATTGATACCTTTGGATGGGCAGAATTCTACAATGACTTAGTATTCATATTGGAATCCTCTTCAAAGTTGACATTCCCTTTTGTCACTCTTGCTAACTGGGCTGGGAGTTGTATGGAAATTATGATAATTTCCTGTTCGAGGCCGGTGTGCAAAGTTTTGAGGCCTTTATCCAGTCCGAGGATGATGCTCTACGGTTCAAGGCTGTTATTTCCAGCCAGAGACTATTGTTCTACAGTTTGAGGCCGTTACTTCTTTGGGATACTAGTAATGGGGTTTGAGGACCGATTGACTCTTATTGGACATGGGATTGGGTGTTTTATCTTTATAGTCTTAGCTATTTTGTGTACCTATCGGGCTTATGGGGGTCCACTTGAGTTTTTATTTAAACTTGCACATGAGTATACCTTATGGGCTTATAGGGGTCCAGTTAGGTTTAGCTTAGCTGTACTTAGATTTACTTTCCTTATGCTCGTATACTTCCTTTATTTCCTATTGTCGGCTCTGTTTGCATCTAGATTCTATCTTTTTTAATATTTTAATATTTCTTGCATGGTAGACCTATGATGCCAACTAAGTACCTTTGTTTTAGCACTTATGCTACACTCTGCATTTTTTTGTGTGATGTCCCTAATACTAGCTACCAATGGTGATCATTCATGCCATCTTTTAAAGCTTGTGGATATTAGAGATGAGTGTGAGCACTTGACATCCTGGACCAGCCTCTCTCCTTCTATACATATGTTAATTTTTCTTTTGCCTTTGAGAGAAATTGTTGTGGCCCACTTTTGGGACTTGTATTTATTCTTGTTAGACAACTCTATACTCATGACTTCCAGGTTTTGGGAGGGTATCTTTTGTACATATATATTTTGTTTTTTCTTCTATTTTTGTGTTTACTTATTATTAGTGTTATTTTCTTTTTAGTTCTTACCTTGTACCCACAACTAGTCATTCTTGTTATGGGTCGGCTTACCTACTGGTGGGCTTTAGTAGGTATTATCATGGCTCGAGAAGCTGGGTCATGACAAGTTGGAATCAGAGCGCCAGGTTCACTATCCTATTATGTATATAGCTAATACATAGTAGAGTCCAATGGATTGATGAAAACACGTCCGTATCCTATCTTTTGGAGGCTACATGGTGTCTTTAGGAATCCTGATTTTTTTGCATCGCTTTTGTGCAACATGTGCATATTGATTCTTGGAATCTCACTTATTTCACACTTTTCATAGAATGGCTCGTACGTGCCACGCAATAGCTCGGGGTAGGGGTTGACCTGCCTTGCCTGGTAGGGGTGCATCACCAACCTAACAAAGAGAGCCAAGTACATAGCAGTAGCGAATCCTCCACTAGGCTATGCTCCAGAGGAGCCGGTGGGGCTTGGAATAGCTCACACACCACCCAGACTAGTTGTGGCACCTTATCTTCACGTAACTATTACCCAACTTTTAACAATGATCGAGAGCATGCAGTAGTTCCCATCCCCTATGCTAGCACTAGCTCAGTAGGATCAACCTACAATAGAGGCACCTAGGGCCCAAGTACCACCTGGGGATGTGCAACCCATGATTATGGCCAGAGTTATGCCACTAAAGGAGCAGAAGATGCTCAGAGTGTTATTTAGGCTTCAACCTTTGAGGTTTTTTGGGTTGTGGGTGAGGATGCCCATGATTTTCTGACTAATTCCCATGAGCGGCAACATACTTTAGGCTTTACGGAGTCCAAAAGAGCCGACTTCACTGCTTATCAACTAGACATGCCAGCCAAACAGAGGTGGCGTACATTCATTGAGACCAGGCCATGTGGTTCACCACCGATCACCTGGACCAAATTCTTTAAGGCTTTCTTAGCCATATTCATCCCTCGCAGCATCAGAGTTTCCCTCCAAGATAAGTTCTCCAGGATGCAGCGGGGATCCATATCTGTATGAGGTGAGGTTTCACGAGCTCTCCCATCATGCAGCCATGATTCTACCTATTGAGAAGGAAAGAGTTTGGTGTTTTGTTCATGGACTAAGGCTATAACTTTAGATTAAGACTCAATATATGGTCTCCGCGAGTCTCTTTTTTCTGGATGTTTTTAATCATGCCTGCACTATTGAAGAGCTCTATCGTGATGCCCAATGGGGAAATGATAAGAGAGCCAGACATGAGGGCAACTACAACAGGTCCAATTTTAGGTAGACGGGATCCTATGATGGGCCCAGTTAGCAGAATCAGTAGGATAGTCCAGCCGACTAACGCATGATTTATACCAGGCTCTAGAGAGTGACCGATATAGTCGGAGTGAGGTTGGCTCTAGTTAGAGTCATGGGTCCCAAACTAGTGCTTCAGGCTGTGGTGGCTGTTCTTCTATGGGCAAGCCATCTTCTGGTTGCTTTGAGTGTGGGAGCTTGATCATTGTTCCAAATATTTTCCCTTGCGTAGGCGGATTGCTTCTACTCCATAAGAAGCTCCATCCGCTTTACCAACTCCACTAGCATGTCCAGCTAGGGGTTGAGGTCAGGGTCAGGATCGTCACGGTGGACAACATGTTATTTAGGGTGGTACCTGGGGGAGGCAAGTCATATGGTACGACTGATGGCTAGGGTAGAGGTGGACAAGATCATTTCTATGCAACCCAGTGAGGGCGGAGGCTGAGGCATTAGATGATGTGATAAAAAGTAGGATTCTCTTCTGCCATCAGCCCGCCTTAGCTTTATTTGACCATGGTTATTCCTATTATTATGTTTCTCTGTATTATTCTTCTCGTATTGGTATAAGTTATGAGCCTTTGGCAGCACTATTGCATGTGTCGACCCCCGTGGGTGAGTCTTTAGTAGTGGGTCATATATTTTGATCTTGCCTATTTACTATCCAAGGGTGTGACACCTGGGTAGACATTATATTGTTAGATATGCTTGATTATGATATGATTCTAGGCATGTACTAGTTAACTCCCTACCGTGTGGTTTTAGATTTTTTCTGTAAGACCGTTACCTTAGCCATGCCTAGTAGTCCCATAGTGGTGTGGTAGTGCTCCGTTAGTAAGACACCAGTTGGAGTTATATCTTGAGTTCAGGCTCGGAGGCTAGTAACTAGCGGATGCCTGGCTTACTTGGCCTATGTATGTGATTTAAGTAGGGAGGTACCTCCTGGAGTTGGTTCGAGTTGTCAATGAGTTTCTAGATATGTTTGACCTACATGGCTTACCCCTAAAAGTGTGATATTAACTTCCCCTTAAGCTTGAATCAGGTACTCGACCTATTTCTGTTACGCCATATCAGATTGCTCCTACAAATCTCAAGGAGCTCAGTGTTTAGCTTCCTAATCTCTTAGGTAAGGGATTCATCAGGCCTAGTGTATTGCCTTTGGGTGCTTCCATTCTGTCTGTGAAGAAGAAGTATGGTTCAATACACATGTATATTTATTATAGGCAGCTAAATAAGGTAACGGTGGGATGGATGATTTTTTTGACAAGCTTCAGGGTACCACAATGTTCTCGAAGATTGATCTGAGGTTTGGTTACCATCAGTTGAACATTAGGGTAGCAGACATCCCTAAGACCACATTTAGGACTAGCTATGGCCACTATGAGTTTCTAGTGATGTCTTTTGGGTTGACTAATGCTCCTATTGCCTTCATTAACTTGATGACGCGAATGTTCAAGCCATATCTTTATTTGTTCGTTATCATATTCATAGATGATATGCTAGTATACTCGTGGTGCAGGAGTGATCATGAGACAACATTTGAGGATTATGCTCCAAATTTTAAGAGATTAGCGGCTTTATGTTAAGTTCTCAAAGTTTGAGTTTTGGTTGAGTTTGTATCATTCTTGGGGCATGTGGTATCCAAGGAAGGCACCATGGTTGATCCGGAGAAGATTGAGGCATTTCATGATTGGGCCAGGCCCATTTTGGTTACTGAGGTTCAATGTTTTGTCGTATTGGCAGGCTACTACAAATGGTTTGTGGAGGGCTTCTACACCATTGCAACACCTCTGACCCACTTGAATCATCTTGATGTGCCTTTGAGTGGTTTAAGCAGTTTGAGTTGAGACTTTGGAAGCTTAAGGAGTTACTGACTACTACTCTTATATTGACTCGTCAGTTGAGAGCGAGGGCTTCACGGTCTATTGTGATGCATCCGACGTTGGTTTGGGTTGTGTATTTATGGAGCGGGGATAGGTTATTGCTTATATGATGAGGCAACTTAGGTTACATGAGTGCAACTACCCCACCCATGATTTGTAGTTTATTGTGGTAGTTTTGCATGCTTAAGATCTAAAGGCACTACCTGTATGGAGTTTTTTGTGAGATCTACACTAATAACAAGCGTCTTCAGTGCATCATGAGTTAGATGGACCTTAATTCGAGGAAGCATCGCTGGATTCAGCTTCTAAAGAACTATGACCTCTCTATTCTCTAACATCTAGGCAAGTCGAATGTAGTAGCGGGAGCCTTGAGTCAGCAGACAGTGAGTATGGGTTGTCTAACCTTCTTATCCATGGTTAAAAGATTTTTAGCTTTGGGAATTCAACCTTTAGCTAATCATATGGTACAATTGTATGTTTTAGATTCTAGGCATGTCTTAGCGTATGTGGGAGTTTAGTCCTCTCTACTTGATCAGATCTGTAGCCAATAGCTTGAGGATGAGGACTTGGTGGCACTTTGAGATTGATTCTTAATAGGTGACACCAATCAGGTTACCTTAGATTCAAGTAGCATTTGAGGTTTGCAGGCCGTATTTGTGTCTCGAGAGTTGGAGGTTTCATTCAGCTGATACTTTGTGAGGCTTACGATTCTAGATACTATATCTATTTGAGCACCACGAATATGCATCATGATGGAGACAACATTACTTGTGGAGTGGTATAAGGAGATATATTGCTGAATATGAATTCAGTTTCCTTAGCTACTAGCAGGTTAAGGCCGAGCACTTGAATCCCGATGTTGAGTTTTAGATATTTCCCATTCCAAAGTGGAAGTGGGATCACATCATTATGGACTTTGTGGTAGGACTTCCCCAGACTTCTAGAGATGTTGACAACATTTGGGTCATCATTGATCAATTGACAAAATCAGCACACTTCTTCCTTGTCTAGTATTTAATTAGTGCCGAAAGGTTAGCCCGTATGGACATGCATGAGGTGGTACATCTTCATGGTGTGTGGGTCTCTATTATATTAGTTCGGGGTGCTCAATTTACTTCTAGCTTCTAGAGGACTTTTCAGAATGAGTTGGGTAATCGCGACCCTCCTTCTAGCAAACGCGATGAAGACAAACACAATCTGCTGTCCTTCTGAGGATTGAAAAGGTGTTTTCTTGGTCATTTCTTGGCGGAATTGAGTGATTAAAGTCCTACACATATGTAATCGTTGAGACTTCACTGTGGTGTGACCGGGACGTGTTGGTGGACTTTCATTTGAGGTGAATTCTTATTTGAAGCTGCTGCCCCTCCCTTTATTTGTGAATTGTTGCATGATTGTTGTTGGTTGTTACTGAGCCCTGAACCTTGTTCAATTTTGGAACACAAGTTCGATGTGTGGTTTAGGACCTCTTGATGGATTACATTCTGGAAATTCTGGCGCTGGACCCACAATTTCATATTGACTCTAAAATTGGTTTGTCTCCATTTTAAAAGTTTTTAATGTCTTAACGACCGTACTTACATTGTAATCCTAGTTTTGATAACATGGTAGCGTTCATAGGCTGTTCGGAAAGGAAAAGCTCCGGCCATTTGACTTGGAGCATGCGTGGTCAGTCTTTTGGTAGGCTAAAACTTTATTTCCTTCTTTGATTAAGAATGAATGTGTAAATTTATGATGATTAGTGTGAAATGGGGGTGGGTACATAGTTATTTCTTTTTCTATTTTAGAGACCATATTTTAGGATTGTAGTAGCATGATAATTGGGGGTTATTTGTGTGCTGCAATATGCTATGTCATTTACTTGTATAATCATGTGTGTTATGTAGCATGTTCAACCGTAGTCTAGGATAGGCTAGTGATGCCTTAGACTCTTCCCCCTTGCAGTTTATCATGTTTCCGAAAGACTAGGTTCTTGTAGACTTGAATTATAGATTTGATTATGGTAGTATGAGCCTTAGTTTAGGCATTTGTGCAGCTTGTTATACCTTCTATTCTCTCTCCCCATCTATGTGTCTCTGATGTATTACCGCAGGTTTGTGATATCGTGAGGATTGGAGAGTGAGTCGTACAAGGCTGGGAGCCTTTTGTTGATACCTTTGGATGTACGACACTCCATGATGACTTGGTATTGATATTGTAATCCGCTTTATAGTTGATATGCCCTTTTTTCACTCTTGCTAGCTGGGCTGGGAGTTTGCTTGACACTACGATTATTTCTAGTTCGAGGCTAGTGTGCTACGGTTCGAGGTCATTATCCCTGGTTCAAGGTCATTATCCCCAGTCCGAGGCTGATATTCTACGGTTCGAGAAAGTTATTTATAGCCTGAGACTATTGTTCTATGGTTTGTGTCCATTACTTCTTTGTGAAACTATTACTTCGGGTTTGAGGCCTGGTTGAATCTTATTGGACTTGGGATTGGATGTATTTTAATTATAGTCTTAGATATTCTGTGTATCTGTTGGGCTTATAGGGGTCCATTCAGGTTTTTATTTAAACTTGCGCATGAGTGTACCTTATGGGCTTATGGGGTCAAGTTAGGTTTAGCTTAGTTGTACTTAGATTTACTTTCTGTATTCTCGTGTGCTTCCTTTCTTTCTCGATGTGACCTTTGTTTGTGTCGAGATTCTATCTTTTTAGATTGCTTTTACCTTTCTTGCTAAGTCGGCCTATGATGCGTATTGAGTACCTTTGTTTTGGTACTTATGCTACACTCTACATCTTTTTCTTGATGCAGGTCCTAGTAATAACTACCAATGATTATCGTTCGTGCTGTCTTTTTAAGCTTATGGATATCGGAGACGAGGGTGAGCACTTGGTGTCCTAGACTAGCCTATATCCTTTGTACATATGTTAACTTTTCTTTTGACTTTGAGACGACTTGTTGCAGTCCTGTTTTGGGACATGCATTTATTATTTTTAGACAAATGTGTACTCGTGACTTTCAGGTTCTGGGAGGGAATCTTTTGTTTATATAGTTTTTGTTTTTTCTTCTATTTCTTTCGTTTCTTATTATTAGTGTTATTTATTGTTTAGTTCTATCCTTGTACCCACTACTTGTTGTTCTAGGTATGATTCGGTGATAAACGCTCAGCTACACCTCATCCAATACTAGAAGTAGACGATTGTAATCTAGTATAAAACCCACCAAATGAGTTGGGGTTAAACCCACAGGGAGCAGTACAAGTTCGAATTCAGTTATGAAGTTATAAACACGATCTAATCGATTGTAGAAATAGAAATTATCAAAAACATTTAGATAAATCGAAAGGGTGATACAAATGTCAGATGGGGGGATTGGTTTGTCAATTGGCAACTAAAACAATTATGAACAACATGGGGTGATCAAGTAATTAAGGGGTACTTGGGATGTGACTGATTAATTGTCAACTTCGCTAAATGGGTGATCAATGAGTACTAAAGTTTGCTAAATCTTAGTGGGTAGGCTAGACTTTTGATGCAATAGCTTTCTCTCGAACAATTATTACGGTTCAAGCGAGTTCTCTTGAACCTCGACAAGCTTAACACTTTAAAAAGCCCACTACCTCACTTTATCTACTCTTTAGAGCTAGATAGGCAGGATCGAGTATAGAATTCACTCTCTCGAGTTGAACGTACAATAACCCAATCACTACAAATGTTGATTTAAAACCTTGACTTTACACCTCTCTCTCAAGAAAGCATAACATACTAAATTAGAACTGAAATTATCATTCCAATTAATCAATTTAACATCAGCTATAAATCAAATCCACTTTAAAACAACAATAACATCAATAATCCTTGACACCCATAAGCTAAATTAGACAATTAGTCACATAGTCACACCCCCCAAGAACAAGGGTTTTAGTTACATATCATAAAAAACAAGAAATTAATACCTATTACATTTTCCATAGCTGGGTATGAATCTCCAAGTCCTTACAATGATTCAATGTAGTTTCAATTCTAAAACCCAATTAAAAAGCTACTCAAAAAACACGGCTGCTAGAGCGGTACCACTTGCATCACACATCACCTCAAATGGTTTGGACCAATCCAGGCTAATGATCACTGGAGTGGAGATTAGCTTTCCTTTCAAACATTCAAAAGCTTTTGAGCAAGAATTATCAAAAAGGAACTTCGCCTTTTTCTCTAATATCTTGCACAATGGGTGTGCAATTTTTGAAAATTCTTTGATGAATCTTCGATAGAACCCTGCATGACCCAAAAAAATCCGAACACCTTTTACACAAATAGGTGGTGGCAACTTCTCAATAACCTTGATCTTTTCTTTGCCCACCTCCAATCCCTTCTATGACACCTTGTGACCTAGAAATATGCCTTCCTTGACCATGAAATGACACTTCTCCCAATTGAGGACCAAGTTGGTTTCCACACACCTTTGAAGGACTTGCCCAAGATGAGTTAAGCATGTCTCAAATGAATCACCTACAACTGAGAAATCATCCATGAAGACTTCCATTGATTCTTCCACCATGTCAGCAAAAATAGAAAACATGCATCGTTGGAATGTCGTCAGAGAATTGCACAATCCAAAGGGCATCCTCATGAAGGCAAAAGTCCCATAGGGACATGTGAAAGTGGTTTTCTCTTAGTCTTGTGGTGCAATATAGATTTGGTTGTACCCAGAGTAGCCTTCCAAGAAATAGTACTATCCACGCCCCGCAAGTGTATCGAGCATTTGATCCATAAATGGCATTGGAAAATGATCTTTCTCGGTCTAAGAATTTAGCTTCCGATAGTCTATGCTTATTCTCCAACTGGTTACTAGCCTTATAGGTACAAGTTCTTATTTCTCATTCGAGACCACCGTGATGCCTTCTTTCTTGGGTACACATTGTAAGAGACTTACCCATTTACTATCCGCAATAGGGTACACCACGCTTGCGCCTAGCCATTGAATAATCTCTTTCTTCACCACTTCTTGCATATATGAATTTAGTCTTCTTTGATGCTCAACACTTGGCTTGCATTTGCTATCTAATTAGATTTTGTGAGTGTGAATTCCGGGTGGAATACCTACAATATCAGTGTCCATCCTATTGCCTTTATGTAACGTTTCAACACCTCAAGAAGCAATTTAACTTGTCACTCAAGCAAGTTCGCTACAATGATAATGAGCAAGGTATTATTCGCCCCCAAGAACTTTAAACTAAAGTTTTGGGGGTTATTTCATGGATTGTTTAGCAGGAGGACTCTCTCGATTCTTTAGATCAATGTCTAGCTTCAATGGGTTTCTTGGATATGCACCTAGTCTTGATAGAGCAGCTACCACTTCATCATACCCTTGAACTTCGGTCTCATCATAATTCGAAAGAACAACCTCAAGAGGTTCAACCATAAATATCTTTTCACTCACACTAGCCACTGCTTCTTCAATCACATCAATCATTGAAACTACTTGAATGTCACTAGGTTGCTTAATTGATTTGGACACATTAAAGGTAACCTCTTCTTCATTTACCCAAAAATTTAACTCACCACTTTCAACATCCACTAGAGCTCTTGCGGTCACCAAGAATAGTCTACCCAAAACAATAGGAACCCTCGCATCAATTTCACAATCTGGAATAACAAAATCAGCCAAAAAGATAAATCGATCAGCCTTTACCAATATGTCATAAAGTATCCCAATGGGGTGTTTAATAGATCGGTCCGCCATTAGAAGATGCATTGTTGTGGATTTCGATTCGCCCAACCCAAGTTGTTTGAAGATTGCATATGACATCAAGTTTATACTCTCCCCCAAATCACATAAAGCTTTGGCAAACTTAAGCATACCAATGGTACATGGGATAGTGAATGCCCTTGGATCCTCTTTCTTTGCAATCACATCTCTAGTCATAATTGCACTATAATTATGAGAAACTTCAATTGTTTCGAAGTACATGCTTCTCTTCATAGTGAGCAACTCCTTCATGAATTTCGCATATCCGGGCATCTCCAAAAATACTTCCACTAAAGGAAGATTTATAGAAAGTGTCTTGAACACGAGTAGGAATTTCTTGAACTTTTCATCTTCATTTCTCTTTTTGAGACATTGAGGTAATGCATGATTTATTTTTGGAAGAGGTTGCACTAGTTTTGGAGATGATGTAGCCCTTTCTTTCACTTTTTGCAACTCTTAGATGGGGCTTTGTTTTGGACTCTCTTCCTCATCTCTAAGCATATCCTTTTCCGGTGCTTGACCAAACCTGTCTTCCTCAACGATGTCTTTCTCTTTTTTATAAGCATTTGTCCCATTATTAACCCTCACATTACCAACTGCTACCTTTCCACTTCGAGTCACAACCGCCAAATCCTTGTCATTATCAGCCTTCGAACTGGTAACACACTCATCTTCACTCCCTTCAATTACCTTGGGTTTCAATTGTGTTAAAAGTTTGTTCATTTATCCTTCAAGCTGCTTGATTACATCCGCATGAGATTTAACCTATTATTCAATGATGAGATGTCCGCTTTCATCTCCATTAGATCATGTTAAAATGCATAATGAATCATCTAAAAAGTATGGCCCTTTCTTCCCACGATGGCTACATGGTTTATGGAGACTTGAGTTATTATAAACTCGTCCCCATATCGGTGTTCAATACTACTCCCAAAATTACTCAGCTCATATGTTTAAAACATAACTCTTTCTCTGTGATTTGAGGTTGTTACTCAAAATTCTTATCTCTTAAAAGATATGGAACTCAAAACTACTCATGAAAACACTTTTGGAAATCGGTGTTTCCTCTCATCTTAAATGTGAAAACATTTACTCTTTGGGAATACATAGTCCCCTTGTAGCATTTTAAAGAAAATGAACTCGGCTTTACTCTTTCTCAATCTCAATGCTTAAGTCTTAAAACCTGTTTAAAAGATTTGTAACATACTTCTTAAAATGACTCGAAGAACTCTCAAGACTTAACTCTCAATTCTACCTTGAATTTGATTTATGAATTCAAGGTTGTTATTTGTGATAGGAAAGATATCATGATGATTAAGAGTGATTTTAGATAGTTAAACATGAGAAATGATCAAGAAATCACTGTCTGGGAGCAAGTCCAATGTGACGCCCCGAGGCTACCCCATTGACGTAAACACGGGACTTAGGATCACGAGTGACCCATACTAACCTTGAGCAGGAATATCATAAGCATACTAAGACAAACTGAAAATAAGAAATACTGTGCGGAAGCTTAAACATGAGATAAACTGAAATGAGGGGGAATACCCAATCTAAGTCTAAATATATAAATACTTCGAAGAGTTTAAGATACTGAAATAAAACTCAAATACTAAAGTTGAATCTGTCTATGTCTGAAATAATCCTCTAACTGACTAGAGATGTTGGGACATGCCCCAATCTAACTCGAGTAAACCTGAAACTAAAATGAAAGACTAAAATATAAAGAATCATGTTTATCGTCCTCGAAGAATGAGGACTCACCACTAATACTGCTAAACTAGAGATGGGGAATCGATCTATGCCTGATTTGAATGTTGAGGATCTGAACCTACATCACAAGGAGTTATAGCGCAGAGTATGCGTCGGTACTTGAAAGGTACTGAGCATGCAGGATAGAATAAAGCTGAACAAACATGTAAATGAACAAAGCATACTGAGAATTGGTATAATTTGAACATGATAAAGATACTGAGATATACTGAATATAACTAAACTGAATGCAATGACCAAGTACATAACATGCTAAAACTGAATACTGAAAATGTAACTAGTAACCTGGTCAACACACAAATCTAACTGTGGGAGCTACTATTTACCGACATAAAACCACATGAGCTAAATGTGGAGTCCGATGTATACGCCCCATCGAGAGGACCCAATATACCTTTCCTAAGGTATATAGGCATGACTGGCGTGATCATTAAGTATAATGCCCACAGATTGGACTTAACCTACGGGGGCACATAGTTTTGGGACTATGAGCGTGACTGACCCTAGTCCAACTCGGTATTAAGTCTATTCCCAATAGAATGTATAAAATACAACATAACTGAAATAACTCGATAGCTTAAGATTTTGACATGCTAACTAAAAATGCAACGTTAAGTACTGATAATGAAATATTTGGAAACTGATGCATGTATATCTGCATAAACTGGCCTAACAAGTGTAATTCATGGACTAAACGAATCTACACAATTAGGGTTCTAAATTTCATGCAATAATTAAGCAACATAGTTATGAAAATGTAATATTTTGATTAGGATTCATCTAACAGCTAAATCACAACATTAATCTAAAGTTCTAGAAACCTTAGGTCTAAGCAATATTTAGGGAATCAAGAATATGATTGAATTCTAGGGACCTATTGGATGAAAGGAATCCACCAGTGAAATAGCACATACATGGTAATGAATTCACGGAGAAATCTTTTGATTTCAAGGCTGGAACTAAAGAAAACCTTGCTGCTGTTCTTGAGGATGCTAGTGCCTAAATTCATTCTTTTGCTTTAGATTTTGATGAATGATTGATTAGGGTAACTTTTGATTAGGTTACAAGGCTCAAATAGACCAAAACTACGTAGTTTAGGGGTTAAACGACGTAGTTTAAGTGCCCAACGCATATGGGAAAAGACTAAAATGATCCCATTTAAAATCTGACGAAGGCTGACCATAGGTCCTATGACGGACCGTCACAGGGACCACAGACCATCAAGTGGGTCCTGGTCCTTGGCCAGTAGCTACTGGTTCTGGGGGTCCGGTCTATGAGCCCAACCATGGACTGTGTGGAGTACCACGGACCGTGAAGCTCCCCGTGGTCCCTTATTTGGGCTGGTGTTCTGTTGGCTCAGGTCCACGGAACCTCCCACGTCCCATCATCAAGACCACGACTCCGTGGTCTAACGTCACGGACTGAGAGGTTTTGTCTCGCTACCACAAGCACCAGTACGACTCGTATGGTGGTCCACGGCTCGTGAAGGGTCTCGTGGTCCACCATTTCTGGGCTGATTGTGAACCACAGATAGGTCGATGGACCGTAGTTCCTTTCACGATCCGTGAACCGTGTCGTGGTTCACCTGTTTCTGCTGGTTTTCTGTTGAAAGTCCTAAGATTGATTTTCGAGGTGTTACAATACTCCCCCTTGGGAACATTCGTCCTTGAATGAAGCCTAGGGTAGCTGGATATGGAGGGAAAGAGCTGAAAACCCTACCACTAAGTACTAGAAACTGAAATCTAACTGAACTAAGTTCCAAGAATATGCAAATACGCTGAAAATGCAAGTATAAACTGAAGGAACATGACACAAAGACTGAAATTACGCAAGAGTAACTAAAACACTTAAGAGGAACTATTAACTCAAGCAGGAATGGGATTGGAAGGAAAGAGATGAGGATACTTGGCCTTCATGGCTGCTTCTGCTTCCCAAGTAGCTCCCTCTACTGACTGACTCTTCCACAAAACCTTAACTGAAGCGACTTCTTTGTTTCTCAACCTTCGAACCTACCGATCAAGAATTTCAACTTGCACCTCCTCATAAGTGATATTATCTATCACATCCACACTTTCCCATGGTACTATGGATGCTGGATTAGTACCACACAATTCTTCAACAATGAAATGTGAAAGACTGGATGCACTGCTGCTAGTCCTGCTAGCAACTCTAACTCATTCGCCACTTTACCAACCCTTTTCAAGATCCTATAAGGGCCTACATATCTAGAACTGAGCTTCCCTTTCTTGCCTAATCTCATCCCCCTTCATAGGTGACACTTTAAGGAAAACCCAATCATCAATTTGGAACTCCAAGTCCCCTCTCCTTACATCTGCATAGGACTTCTAACGACTCAGGGCTGTCTGAAGTCTATCCCTGATGAGCTAAACTTTTTTCCATAGCATTATGAACCGAATCTGGCCCTATCAAGGTTGCTTCACCTACTTCAAACCAACCAACTGGAGATCTGCACCTACGCCCATACAATGCCTCTTAAGGGGCATCTGAATGCTAGAATGGTAGCTATTATTGTAGGCAAACTCTATAAGAGGAAGGTGATTGATTTCACATATTAGGACACTTCATCCAATACTAAGTGCCAATGATCATGAGTAGTAATATAACCCAACTAAGTGAGTTGGGGTCGAGTCCCAAGGGAGTGGTTCATAATTGAGAATCAATAGGCAAGTAAGAATATGCTCTAGTCAATCATAGCTAAAAACATTTACGAACAAAAGCATAGTTTAAATTATAGGTGATACAAGTGTCAAATATCAGAGGGATTTTGGTTTCAATTATCAGCTAAAACAACAAATAATACGAAAGTAACAACTATAGAGACGTGATTCTTGAGATGTGATAGGATTATGAGCTAAGATAGACAACTAGGTAATTGCAATTAATAGTAAACAATTGTAAATCAGTGATTAAGCTAGACTTTAGTGGGGATAAACTTTCTCTCGAACAATTTACCCCGAATTAAATTGGTTTCTCTCGAACACCAATAAGCAACAATTAAGCACAACCTTCGCTTTGGTCCATTCACTCTCTCGAGCTAAATGTATGGCAAAGGGTTTAGGGTTTACTCTCTCGAGCTGAACCCATGACAACCCAATACCCACAGACCATCGATTCAATAATTTTGGTTTGTAAACCTCTCTCTCGAGCAAGCCAAAAACACGAAGTTAAGATTGTATTTGCAACTACAACCCATTAAATTCAACCACATTTACTGAACGAAAACACCTTTAAATAGCAATTAAACTATCAATTAACAATACCCAACAATTATATCAACCCATAATCACATAATCACACCCCAAGAATTGGGGTTTTAGCTACACATCATAAAAAAGTAAAAATCATTACCAAGTTTTGTTTCCATCAACTGGGTAGGATTGATATTGTCTATACAAAGGTCTAAGATGAAGAATCTTCAACACCCACTTCCTATTTCTCATAAATAGAAATCTTCAAAGTTAAGGAAATATTGTCTCCAAAAAGTCAGTTCTAAGCTCTCAACTTGAAAACTAAATGTTAGATTCTAAACTGCATACTAAACTAAGAATTTAAAAATGTATTTATAGTTGTCAAAAATGTGCTGCGAAGGACCATTCGGTGCAGTAAGTTGGGATCGCCGATCCACTCGGCGATCCGCCCTTTGGTCAATTTCATCGCCTTATTGCTTTTGCCTTCAGTATCTTCAAGTTCTATAACTTTGGGCGATATGACACTGCATCACGGAACTGTTTGGCGACTCGCCGATTACTCCTTTCTATCGCCGACTTAATTTTCTCTTTCAAGGCTTGGCACACTGGAACATTAGGCGATACATAAGCCATCCGGCGATTTGCCCAATGGATTAGGTGATCCTCAAGCCTTCTTTTCTTTATCTTTTCAGCTGCCTTGTTCCTTTTTGCTCATTAGTGTCCATGCTTGTTCCTCAATCCAAATACCTGAAATTCAAGGATTTACATCAATTATTGGCACAAAATATGCATTTGAGGACACTAAATCTATTAAAATAAAGCTTTAAATGAGTCCAAATCGTGGACTCATCAACACCCTAACTTAAACCTTTGCTTGTCCTCAAGTAAAAGTCAAGTTCAGCAGTTCAGAAAGGATGTCTCAAATAGTGCTACACAAGACTCAATCATGAATGCACATAAGAAGACTCAACTTACTCATGCAAAGATCAATTGTGCACTCAAAGACTCAAATTGTGACTCACCATTATCAAAGAATCTCAAGCTCACAATACTTGCTTCAAATGCAACTTCAAGCTCAACAAAGGTACTCAAATATCCTCACAGAAAGAATGATTCCGTATTCACACACAATGGTTCACAATTTAAAGCTCCGGAATCAAATGCAATGCTCACACTCACAAAGATGAACACAATGCCTGATTTCACCCATAGGTTTGCCCGTATTTTCCAATCAACAGTTGCTTTAGCTCACTTAATATAAAAAAGGTCTTTTAAAGGTTTGTAATGGGGCTGAGTGCAAAGGTATGATCATTTAGGCTTAGTGACTTCCATCCTCATGAAATGTGGTGTTCACAACACTTCCTTTCATCTTCTTTATCATTCTTATTCAAGCTCAAAAGTTACCCATTGTTTACTTTCCATGGATTGCTTGGACAGCCCATTTTCTTTGCACTTTCACAACTTTATTTCACAACTTTTTCATTCTTTTCTTGTGTTTCTTTTTTTTCTTATATGTGTAGGGTTTCCATCTTTCTCAAAACCATGGGTCAAAAGGGGACTTTATTGCACTTCTTAATTTACCTTATCTTTTCACCACACCCCAACTTAGGCTTTTGGCCTAGGTTGGCTATTCACACAAACCACAAATCATGGGAATTATGGGTAATGGGTCAAGAAAGGTCACATTTTTGTCACGTTTCTTCCTAGAAAAGGCTAAGGCTCAAATGGTGTTCAAATGGGGTTCACACACTCACAAGGTAGGCCACAAAAGAGGTATACTATCAAATGTTTCAAACTTTTCAAAGTTGCCTAAGATCATATCAAGAGATTGCATCACTTAGTCAACTGAACCAACGGGGCAAATTCTAGGTGTCATCACACACGGTTCACAGTAAGCTCATCACACAAGGCATAGACCCTAATGTCAAACAAAACTCCACACTTTCGCTAGTGTGCAATGCTCATCACTATAGACTCAATTTGATACTTGGATAGTCACAATGAGATGCAAAGAGTTCACATATTGTCTATGCAACTTCATTTGGCCTCATTGTAGCCGCACATTCATTTTTGTTCGATTATGAGTACTATGCAAGTCATCGATATTGATCAAAATCGTTACTCAATTTTGCAAGAGAACAACCACATTTTACACACACAAGAGGTGGCACAATTTTTTTTTGGAAGGGTCAAAAAATCATCTACAATTAAAAACAAGGAGCCATAAACTCAATCTTCCGCAAAAACACTGTAACACACAATTATAGCTCAAAACCCAAATATATACAAAACAAGAGAGTCATAAAAGGTAACAAAACGGGGCCTCACCCCACTACAAATAAAAAATCATTTGTCCTCAAATGCAATAAAAAATATCTAAAAGTCAAAATAAAGTAAGACAGAGAGGGAGGTCAAGAAAGGATCATATCTACATAGTCACTCCATTTGTCTGGGCATGAGTGCTCGGTGCATCAATTTGGACTTGAACATCAGTTCCCGAAGTAGTACTATGGTCTCGGGCCTCAGTACCCAAAATCACCTCAGAAGGAATAGCAGTACCAGACACACTAGGAGCTGCCAAAGATGTCTCGATCAGCGATGTATGGATCACCGAATGCATAATCGTCTACTCAAGATCCGGCAAGTCTTCATATATTCTCTTCTCTCTGATCTCGATCATCTCCTCATCGGTCTCTGCGTCCGAGTCATCAACTGTTGCATGATACCTACACATGTCTCTGGTAGTAACCAGAGGAATCCCTGAAGTCCCAAGAGCGTCCAAATCATTTGCAGGCTCCATCGAAGAAGTGAAGTTAATAGACTTTAGATAGTCTACGTCCTTTCTCAAATCTGTTACCTCGGCTTTCAAAGCTGTCATCTTAGAGGTCTCCCCCTGCCTGCTTTTACAAGGTGTGCCTCTAGTAGCCAGATCATCAACAGAAGCCTGGAGGGGGTCAGTGTAGCCAAAATAGAACTCTCAATCATCCATGGGATGGATCTCTCTAACTGGGTCGCCCTCACATCAGTTGAATGGGCCAGATGTCCCATCTCCAAGATCATTGCCTGAGTAATCTTGGCTGGCTGGGACGAGGTGGAGGTACCCAAAATCTGTGAAGGGGTAGAAGGGGCAGAAGTACCTGAAGGCCCGGAGTAGGCAAAAATACCTCTGCAGGTATCGAATCTATATCCACCTCCGGGGATGTGTCCACAAGAGCTGCCCTCCTCTTGTCAGCCTCCTCTCAAGTATACTCGGCCTCAATACGCTGGATGCCAGTGGAGAAGGACGGGGTAGCATCAAAATCTCTAGCAGCATCCTCGGGCACTCCAGCACGCCGGCATAGCTCTGTGATCAAGACTGGGAATGGCAAGAAAGTCTGCCCCTGCTTGGCCCTCATGGACATTTCTTGTTAAATGATAAGTCCCAAGTTGAGCCGCCTCTTTCCTAAGATAGACCCTAGAAAAGCTGCCTTCGCATGCCGGAGGATGAATTCATTCTATGAAGGCATGATGGAGCAGCTGATGAATCCAAACTAATATCGGGCAGCTACATTTAAATCTTTCTTCTCGATCTGGACACCCGCATCCATCCACCTCGAAGTAACGTCAGAGAGAAGGGAGGCAAGCCACCCCTTCAAGTCATCCAGGGATTGGGCTGTAACCAAGCCGTCATAATCATGCTCAAACCTTATGGACCTCTTAAGAACAACATTCATGATATCGCTGCTACACCATACTTCTACACCTCTAACCATGACTGACTTAACCAGTCTAAACTCGCCGGCCTTCTTTTTCCTCTTTGGCACCAAGGCAACATATGCATCATAGAATTCCCGGACCCATGAAGGAACATAGGGGTCTCGAGGCCTGGTGAAAATCTAAAATATGTGCCACTGTAGTATCTCCTGCACACTGGAGTATCTACCCTCTAGTCCCTCTGTAGATAGAAACTTCTCTTCGGGGATGGTTCGCAAACCATCACCTTTCAATCTATTCAGAATCCTGGGAGAAGGGATGACTGGTGGCACAGGAGCCACATGAGGTGTTGGAGCTGGCACTGAGTATGCTGGTGTAGGAGTAGGAGGGACTCTGGCAGAGTGAGGGTGAGTTCTAGCCCAAATTTCATCCCACCGGGACTACAAAAGCTGGTCGTCCTCTGTCCCAGATAAAGCAGCCTGGGAGCAAGTAGTCGCCCTGTCAGATATGGGCCTCTTGTTTCTGCTCTGACCTCCAGTTGGAGGCTCTTGCCTTCCTCTTTTTGTAGGATTTGATCCCCTTTCGTTGATTGTGATACCCTGTACACTTTTTCGGGGTGGCGTGTCTATGTTGGTCCTGACCATATCGGCAAAACATTGGGAAAAAGTTAGAAACATTTCAATCAAAGGTACAGAAAAATAAATGCAGACAGAATCGCCGAACCAGTTGGTGAGTCGCCGAATCATTTTGGCGAGCTAGATCGGGCTCGTTGAAAGGATTGCCTTTAAAATTTTGACAATTCGGCGATGGGAAAGTCCTATTGGCGAATCACCGACAGCTTTCGGTGAGCAAGGGTTGGCCCGGCAAAAGTTACAGTGCAAAAAGGCTTCAGGGGTGCAGACAAAGGGTGAACAACAAGAATTTCAGCGAGCTGCCGAGTGCCTTCGGCAACCTTAAACTTCTCGCCGTAAGTTACAAAGTCAAAAACAAGCAAAGCATGAAATTAAAGGTGAGATGGGGACTTTCGTCAAACCACCGAATGGTTCGGCAAGTTCGACCCAGCTCGCCAAACAACCCAACGTGCCTACTTTCAATCCAACTTCTTGAATTTGACCCCGCAACCCCTAAAAACAAAATAAAAGCATGCACTACACAAATTAAAGCAAGACCCATAACACCTATCACCCCGGGATACTCAGACTTCTCCCTGTTTTGCCAAATTTGGCCATTTGACGTCTTTTGCCCTTAAGAATGATGGCACCCTCTCTATCATTGAGCAAATTACATCATTTGGCACAACTACGGGTTACTTAGAATTCACCCGACTAGAACCAACAACATGCAAGCATAACCCTACAAAATTTAACCAATTTTAAGGCAAAAAACCACGGGATTTCAACAATGTATACAATACGGGCAAGATTATCTAATTAACACAGACATGCAAATACCCTAATCCTATCAGAGAGGTCCAACACACTTTAACAAGATAAAATCATTTGCATAAGAGTACCAAATGCTAAAAGTAAACTTGGGGTTCGGAAAACCAACCTTTAATGTTGATTAAGATAAGACTGAAATGTTAGGCGGCAATGTAATCCAAATCCGAGCACAAATCAACGATTAAAACAATACTAGAAATGTGAAAATATATAAAAGAAGGTGAGAGTGTGAGTTTAAGATGTTCAAAAGTGAGGGAAAGTGAAAGAGTTCAAAGTTTAAACCTTTGGCGTTATAAAAACTGTCAAATTCTCGCCCATTCGGCGACATTAGTCGTGCTCGCCGACCCACTCGGTGACACACCAAGTGGTCACTTACCTCGTTGAGTTTTACAGGACCCTCAATTGATATAGGGGTCCAAACGACGGATTATATCGAGATTCCCGACCTGGTCGGCGATTCGCCAATAATTTCCTGGGCTCGCCGAGTTTTACAGACTCCAATGTAAAATTGTCTTGAGTCCAACAACGGTCTAGGTTGGGGTCGCTGACCTCTTCGGTGATGCGCCGACTAGACCTTTAGCTCACCAACCTACATTTTTCAAACACTTTCCACACTTTGACCTTCACAATCAACACACCATTATTCGTAACTTAAAAAGAAAGAAAATAAAACTTGGGTTGCCTCCCAAGCAGCGCCTTAGTTAACGTCATGGCACGATGCAAGTCCACCTTCAAACCTCATTCTTCAGGTTGACCATAGTTTCACTAGGCAACCCTCTTTTTGTCTCAAGTTTAGATGAGATGAGATATGACCCTTTTGGATCTCCAACTGCTTGATCGACACTGAATGGGAGGTGACAGTTTGACTAAGGGTTGACACATCTTATATCATTTCCTTTAAAATCTTGTCCGACCCCTCAACTTTGTTGAGGATATGAGAAAGCATATCCTCAGACGGACCACCTTCTGAATCCTTTGGCTTTTGGCGCTCGTGGGGAGGCATATACCTATCCTTCGCCCGATCCTTCCAATTTGGATTACAGTGCCTCCATCCACGATCTCGATCTTTCCAACCTTCATCCATATTCCAACCTTGGTTACCACCCTGTCTCAGGTAGTTCAAACGATAACCACTGCCTTGGTTGGTTAGGAAATTCACCTTTTCATTATACAACGCCTCAAACTTAGACTCATTCGGATTAGCACACCTGCACCCACGATATTTACACTTCGAGCACCAACTCTGATGACATTTTTAGACAAAATGTCAAATTGTGTCATGATCTTGGCCATGTTCTAGTCCCTCTCTTGGTCTTTTTCCATCTGCTCTATGGTTAGTTTAAACGTGAGAGGGGAGACCTGGTCTTCATAGGTATACCACACCCTGTTTATAGTAGTCATGCCATCCAAGAGGTGAGCCGCTATCACATAAGGTTGCTGCATCAAACCTCCCAGAGACATTTGGTCAGCAACACCCTTATTTACTTAGTCAAGACTTCGGTAAAAATACTGCAGCAACACGTTATTCGGCAAGCCATGGGTTGGGCATTGAAGCACCAACTTTTTGAATCGCAGCCAAGTTTCATGAATTGTCTTGCCTTCTAGACGTATGAAGCTTTGAATGCTATCTCGAAGAGTCATCAACTTCGAGCGAGGGAAAAATCACACTTGAAATACGGTAGCCAAATCCTCCCACAAAGTGATTGATTTATATTGCAATTCAGCCAGCCACTTCCACGCTTCTCCCATCAAAGAGAATGGGAACAACCTCAACCGGACCGATTCTTGGGAGATATTCTTGAAGGAGAATGGTCTGCATACATCCATGAAGTTTCTAATGTTCTCATGGGGATCTTCATGAGCCAAACCACTGAAAAGCCCGTTTAGTTGCGAGAGTGGCAACGTCATACTCGTGATGTGGAACACCGCATTCCCTTCGGTCGGAGGCAAGTGAATGGCACCAATACCTCCCATGAGATGGGGGTCATTAGCATGAGGCTCATTGACATCGTTAAGGTTTCCGATGTCATCTTGATGGCCTAATTGGCTGCCATTGCTTCCATTCACACTCATACTTCCTGTTTTAACACACAAACAAGCTAACAGAAAACTAAAATTAAGTAAGTATCAGTATGACTAACAAGAACAAAATCCAACTTAACTAAAAATTCTCAAATAACACCACTCCCCGGCAGCGGCGCCATTTTGAATTCACGTATAAGGACACTTTATCCAATTCTAAGTGCCAATGATCGTGAGTAGTAATATAACCCAACTAAGTAAATTGGGGTCGAGTCCCAAGGGAGTGGTTCGTAATTGAGAATCAATAGGCAAGTAAGAATATGTTCTAGTCAATCAAAGCTAAAAACATTTACGAACAAAAGCATGGTTTAAATTATAGGTGACACAAGTGTCAAATATCTGATGGATTTTGGTTTCAATTATCAGGCAAAACAACAATAATACGAAAGTAACAACTATGGCGATGTGATTCTTGGGATGTGATAGGATTATGAGCTAAGATAGACAACCGGGTAATTGCAATTAATAGTAAACAGCTGTAAATCAATGATTAAGCTAGAGTTTAGTGGGGTTAAACCTTCTCCCGAACAATTTACCCTGAATGAATTTGGTTTCTCTCAAACACTAATAAGCAGCAATTAAGCACAACCTTCGCTTTGGTCCATTCACTCTCTCCAGCTGAATGTGTGGACAAGGATTTAGGGTTCACTCCCTCGAGCTAAACCCATGAAACCCTAATACCCACAGAACATCGATTCAATAATTTTGGTTTTAAAACCTCTCCCTCGAGCTAGCCAAAAACACGAAGTTAAAGATTGTATTTGCAAATACAACCCATTAAATTCAACCACAATTACTAAAGGAAAACACCTTTAAACAACAATTAAACTATCAATTAATAATACCCAACAATTATATAAACCCATAATCACACCCCAAAAATTGGGGTTTTAGCTAGACATCATAAAAAGGTAAAAATCGTTACCAAGTTTTGTTTCCATCAACTTGGTAGAATTGATATTGTCTTTACAAAGGTCTAAGATGAAGAATCTTCAACACCCACTTCCAATTTCTCAGAAATGGAAATCTTCAAATCATAAAAGTTAAGAAAATATTGTCTCCAAAAACTCAGTTCTAAGCTCTCAACTTGAAAATTGAATGTTAGATTCTAAACAACATACTAAACTAAGAATTTAAAAACGTATTTATAGTTGTTAAAAATGTGTTGCAAAGGACCATTTGGCACAGTAAGTCGGGATCGCCGATCCACTTGGCGATCCGTCCTTTGGTCAATTTCATCCCCTTTTTGCTTTGGCCTTTAGCATTTTCAAGTTCTATAACTTTGGGCAGTATGGCACTGAATCACGGAACTGTTCGGTGACTCGCCGATTACTCCTTTCTATGGCTGACTTGATTTTCTCCTTCAGGACATGGCACACTAGAACATTAGGCGAGACATCATCCATTCGACGAATCGCCTAATGGATTAGGCAATCTTCATGCCTTCTTTTCTTCGTCTTTTCAGTTGCCTTGTTCCTTTTTGCTCATTTGTGTCCATGCTTTGTTCCTCAATCCAAATACCTGAAATTGATGGATTTACATCAGTTATTGGCCCAAAATATGCATTTGAGGACATTAAATCTATTAAATTAAAGCCTTAAATGAGTCCAAATCGTGGACTCATCAGTGATCATCCCAACTACCCTTGAAGTTGATCACATAAGCTTTTAACATCTCCTCTAAGGTCTATATAGTACGCTCTGCTTGACCATCCGTCTGTGGTTGAAATGTTGTGCTGAGGTTAACCTGAGTACCAAGACCTTTTTGAAATGACTTCCAGAAATGAGAGGTAAACTGAGGACCTCTATCTGAGATGATAGACAAAGGAACCCCATGCAACCTGACTATCTCCTTAATGTAAAGCTTGGAGTAGTCCTCCACCGAATCTGTAGTCTTAACAACTAAGAAATGAGTGGACTTAGTAACACTGTCTACTATCACCCAAATGGAGTCCTGCTGTCTGCGAGTACTAGGTAAACCTGTAATGAAGTCCATGTTGATCACTTCCCACTTCCATGTAGGAATGTTGATCTCTTGAATCATACCTCTTGGTTTCTGATGTTCTACCTTCACCTGCTAACAATTGGGGTACTTAGCCATATAATCTGCTATATCCCTCTTCATGCCGTTCCACTAAAAGACTTCCCACAGATCACGGTACATCTTGCTAGCACCTGGATGAATAGAATACATGGAGTTATGGGCTTTTGTAAGGATATTCTGCCTCAACTCAACCACCTTAGGAACACATAAATGACCCTGGTAGTGAAGCACATCATCTCCCCCTTAGGAGAAAACCTCAACTTTCTATGGATGAATTGCACCCTTCAATTGAAGTAATATCGAATCACTGTCTTGTTTCTCCTTAACCTCTGCTACTAATGAAGATTCTGAGCTGTTCTGAACAGTCACACTAACATCTAATGTGTTCATAAGGCAAACTCCTAAGAAAGCAAGCCGGTGAACATCTTTTGCTAGTTCCCTTCTTTCTTTCTTAACATGCGCTACATTACCCATAGATAGTCTGCTAAGATCATCAGCTACTACATTGGCATTAGCAGGATGGTAAAGCATATTCATATCATAGTCTTTGAGGAACTTAAGCCACCTCCTCTGGCGAAGATTCAATTCTTTCTGGGTGAACACATACTGAAGGCTCTTATGATCTGTGAACACATCTACGTGAACACCATACAAGTAATGTCTCCAAATCTTTAGGGCAAATACCAGGGCTAGAAGCTCGAGGTCATGAGTCAGATAGTTCTTCTCATGCACCTTAAGTTGTCTAGAAGCATAAGTTATAACCTTACCTCGCTGCATCAACACACAACCCAAGTCAACTTTGGAGGCATCACAATAGATCACAGAACCGTCTGAACCCTATGGTAGAGTCAAAATAGAAGTTATAGTCAACCTAGCTTTTAGTTCTGCGAAGCTCTTCTCACACTCATCTGACCACTGAAACTTAACCTTTTTTTGAGTCAACTTAGTTAGTGGAGAAGCTATGGATGAAAATCCTTCCATGAACCTTCTGTAATAAATCACCAAACCTAAGAAACTTCTAATATCTGTAAGAGAGGTAGGTCTGGTCCATTGCCTCACTACCTCTAAAATCTGAGAATTTACTCGGATCCCTTCGCTAGACACAATATGCCCAAGGAAAGCAACTGATTGAAACCAAAAATCATATTTGCTAAACTTAGCGAATAACTGGCGATCTTTGAGAGTTTCAGGACAACCCTCAAATGAGTCGCATGATCTTCCTCATTCCTAGAATAAATGAGGATATCATCAATAAAGATGATAACGAACAAGTCCAAACACTGCTTGAACACCCTGTTCATCAAATACATGAAAGCTGCAGTAGCATTGGTTATCCCAAATGACATAACTACAAATTTATAATGAACATACCGAGTTCTGAAGGCTATTTTCAGAATGTCACTATCTCTGACTCTGAGCTGATGGTAACCAGATCTGAGGTCTATCTTCGAAAAATGACTAGCACCCTAAAGTTTGTCAAACAAGTCATCAACCCTGGTGATAGGGTACTTATTCTTGATTGTAATTTTGTTTAGCTGTAGATAGTCAATGCACATTCTGAGAGAACTATCTTTCTTTTTCACGAACAACACTGGCGCACCCCATGGGGAAATACTGTGTCTGATAAAGCCCTTATCTAGAAGGTCTTACAACTATTCTTTCAATTACTTAAGCTCAGCTGAAGCCATTCTATAAGGAGGAATGGAAATAGGCTGAGTAGATGGAAGGAGATCAATTCCAAAGTTGATTTACCTTTTGGGAGAAACTCCGGGAAGATCTTTTGGAAACACTTCTGGGAACTCATTAACTACTGGGACTGACTCAAGAGTTGAGGTTTCAGAGCTTGTATCCTTAACCCGAACTAGATGATAGAGATACCCCTTAGAGATCATCTTTTTGGCCTTAAGGTAAGAAATGAATCGACCCATAGGCACTAAGCTACAACCCTTCCATTCTAAGACTGGTTCACTTGGAAACTGAAACGAACAATCCTATTTCTACAATCGACTGAGGCATAACATGAGTTTTACTAGTCCATGCCTAGAATGATATCAAAGTCTACTATTTCTAACTTTACAAGATCTGCTGAAGTGACTTTCTGAGAGACTGTGACAGGGTAATTTATGTATACCTGTCTAGCTATAACTGGGTCACCAATTGGAGTAGGGACTGAGAAGGGTTTTGAGAGAGTTTCTGGACTGACATAGAAGTTTACTTCTATATATGGAGTTACAACGGAAAGAGTAGCCTCTGGATCTAACAATGCATAAAAATCTAAGTGAAAGACTCGTAACGTACGCATGACCACATCAAGAGAATCTTCTTGGTCCTTCCGAGCCTGGAGAGCATACAACCTATTCTGGCACTGACCGCCACCGTACCAGTTGAAGTACCCTGCTGAGTCGGGTGACCTACTTGTGTTGTTGGAGCTGTAGACTGAGCCCTACTATTATTACCTCGTTGACTCTATTTAGAAGAATGACATTCTCTCAACCTGTGACCAGTCTGACCATACCCAAAACATCCTTCCTTTCCTGCCAAACACTCACCCGGATGGTTCTTAGCACAATACTTAGGACAAGTTGGGTAGGTTCTAGTACCTGAAACACTCCCCTGAGACTTAGAGCTTGATGCCCTACCTTTTTTATCATGTCGAAACCTGGGGGATGGAGCACTATCTGATGAAGGTGCTGAAGCTAAAGATTTCTGTTGAAACTACAAGCGATTTCCACCACCCAATTTCTGCTGAGAGTAATCATAGTTGCCTGTTCCAGCCTTCTTGTTGTCCTTAGCCTATTCCCTAAGCTTATCTCCCTTAACCTACTAAGCATGAGTAATGAGCCTAGAGATATTCATATCTTCTAGCAATATAGCATTTCTACACTCTGTCTTTACCAAATCGGATACCCTAAGCATAAACTTGTTCATCTGTGCCTTTGAATTGGCAACCATATAGGGAGTATACCTGGAGAGTTGCGTGAACTTCAGTCTGTACTCTTGGACTGACATGTTACCTTGTCTCAAATTCATAAATTATTGAGCCTTAGAGTCCCTCAACTCTCTTCGAAAGAACCTATCCAGAAAAACCCCAGTAAAACACTCCCAAGTCACATGAGCTACATTCTCACCCCTGTTTTCCTTCCACTGCGTGAACCAAATGTGTGCTACATCCTTAAGCTAGTAGGACACTAACTCTACCCTTATCATTTCCAGTCATTTGCATCAATCCAAAGATCTTCTTGACCTCATCAATAAAGTTTTGGGGATCCTCACCAACTTTCGACCCTAGAAACTCAGGTGGATTCATTCGAACAAAATCTTGAACACTTGCTGCAACTGACCCACCACTAGAATTTGCAGGAACTAGAACCTGCTGATTGTTCTAGTTTGCTACAGTCTGACCCAAAAGGTGAATAGCATTCCGAAACTCTGCATTCGAAACCTCATGGTCTGGGACTGAGGAACTGCGTTGGCGTTGCGGGCATTGGCATTCCTTGCGTAAGCTCTATGAGGAGGCATGATCTGAAAACACATAACGACAATTAGAACGAGAAGTTGGATCATACCTCATGCATGATAGCAGTAGCAAAGAAAGTGAAGTCTTCCTAAAACACTTCATAGCCTCCCTCTCATTAGATGTGGTGCACTTCACACCCATGAAAAGGACTCTGCTTAGTGCAGCTTTTAAGACATCCTAGGACACTTAAACCTAATGTTATGATACCATGTTTGTCACGCCCCGAGGCTACTCTCTTGACGTAAACACGGGACTTATGATCATGAGTAACCCTAAGCTAACCCTAAGCTGGCATATATATAAGCATACTAAGATAAACTAAAATAAGAAATATTGTGTGGAAGCTTAAACATGAGATAAACTAAAATGAGTGGGAATATCCAATCTAAGTCTGAATATATAAATACATAGAAGAGTTTAAGATATTGAAATAAAATGCAAATACTAAAGCTGAATCTGTCTGTGTCTAAAATAAGCCTTTAAATGACTAGAGATGCTGGGACATGCCCTCACCTTACTCTAGTAAAACTGAAACTAAAATGAAAGTCTGAAATATCAAGAATCATGTCTATCATCCTCGAAGAATGAGGAATCAACACTGATAATACTTAACTGATATCGGGAACCGATCTATGCGTTATCTGAATGTTGAGGATTTGAACCTATATCACAAGAAGATGTAGTGCAGAGTATGTGTGAATACTTAAAAGGAACTGAGCATGCATGATATAATAAAGCTAAACAAACATGCAATTATACTAAGCATACTGAGCAAAGATATAATCTGAGCATGATAAAGATACTAAGATATACGAAATATAACTAAACTGAATTCAATGACCAAGTACATAACATGCTGAAATTGAATACTGAAAATGTAACTGGTAACCGGGTCAATAAACTAGAATCTAACTATGGGAACTACTATTTACCGACATAAAACCACATGAGCTAAATGTGGAGTCCGATGTATATGCCCCATCGAGAGGACCCAATATATCTTGCCAAGGTTATAGAGGCATAACTGGCGTGATCACTAAGTATAATGCCCACAAAGGGGACCTAACCTACGGGGGTACGTAGTTCTGGGACTATGAGGGTGACTGATCATAGTCCAACTCGGTATTAAGTTTACTCCCAATAGAATGTATAAAATACACTATAACTGAAATAATTGGATAGCTCAATATTTTGACATGGTAACTAAATATGCAACATTAAGTACTGATAATGAAACATTTGTAAACTGATGCATGCATATATGTATATAATGGCCTAGCAAGTATAATTCATGGACTAAACAAATCTACACAACTAGGGTTCTGAATTTCATGTAAGAATTAAGCAACATAGTTAAGAAACCATAATATTCTGATTAATGTTAATCTAATAGCTAAATCACAACATTAATTTGAAGTTCTAGAAACCCTAGGTCTAAGTAATATTTAGGGAATCAAGAATCTTACTAAATTCTAGGGACTCAGTGGATGAAAGGAATCTACTAGTGAAATCCCACATTCTCGGGGACGAATTTCATAAAGAAATCTTTCGATCTCAAGGGTGGAACTGAAGAAAACCTTGTTGTTGTTCTTGAGGATGCTAACACTGGATTCTCTTCTTTTACTTTAGTTTTTGGTGAATGTTTGATTAGGGTAAGTGTAACACCCCGGAAATTCTATGACTTAAGTTAGAGCCTCACCTTATGAATAATGACTTAAAATAGCTAAAATGATGTTTCTAAACCTAAATTAATGCAATTGACTTGGTTTGGAAGAGTAAAAGTCTAAAGGTCAAGAAACGACCACGACGTCCGAAAACTAGAGAAGAATGTGTTCTAGTGTGTCCTTAGGTTTTGGGCAGGTTTGGGAGTGTCGTATAATGGTATGATCTTGTAAAAAGGTTTAAATTAGGTAAATATATGTTCATAGGGTAAAAACATTCGAATACGACGCCCCGGGGACCCTAAGGGGCCCCGAGGAGGACCCCAACCTTGGCCAAGCAAGCTGCCAAGGCAACTTGGAAATTGCACTTGGAGGGAAGAAATGCGTGTCGTGGACTAGCTACCCCAGGGAGAAAAGAGTTAGTTCGCGACGCGGTCGTGTAGCGGAATCTACTATCTCGAAATTTAATTCCAAATATCTTCAGGGAACAGCTCCGCGTCGCGGACTTGTTCTGCGACAAAAATGCAGAAATTCAGAAATTGATTTTTTACTTCATTAAAGAGTCCACCTAACTGAGGGTATTTAGTGTACTTTAGGGGACGTGTATATAATGATTTTTAAGTCAATTTACTTCACTTTTATCACTCAAACACAAAACCCCAAAGATCAAAACCTAAAGTTCCTCGTTCTCTCTACTCTCTCTCTCTCCTAAAAAACTCCATTGAAGAAGATTGGAGCTTCAAGAAGAAGACCAACTCTCCGAGGTTTCAACTCGTATTTTCGTGGTTAATTCGTCAATAAGGTATGGTTGCTTATCACTCTTGGGATCCCTTTCCCCAAGAGGCCCCTTCAAGATGAATTTTAAAATCTCCAATTTCTAGGTTTCAAATTTGATGTTATAAAATGACTTTGATTGATGCTATATGAACAATTATGGATGAATTTATGTTGTATTTGTGGTTTCTTGAAGAATTCCCCATGTGACCGATGTTTCTCCTCTTTTCCTAATTCTAACCCTAGTTGCTGTTGGATATTTATTGAAGGCTATGAATTGAATGTGATATTATGTAATTCATGTTTGTATGATGATTCTACCCTAGGTTATGTATAATTTCTATGAAATTAGGGTTGAGTCTTTGAATGAAGCCTTGAAGGCTATGAAGGGAATATGTCAATTGCTTAT
>JAJOOR010022352.1:0-23772 GCA_036250505.1 Solanum acaule | reverse complement strand
CTAATTCAAGTGTAGAGGGTTAAGGATGAGGAAACTAGGTCATCAACACCACAACAACACATTAGGTATAGCATCATTACAATCTAAGTAATTCACCTTTCATACTTGAGTTCAAAGAAGAACCAACCTTTATACCTTCTTGCCCTTCATGGGACAGCCGTACTTCAATTACCAAACAATTCATAACCAATACATAATACAAGGTAATTCATGAAGTAATAACATAATCAACATCAATATAAGCAATTGACATATTCCCTTCATAGCCTTCAAGGCTTCATTCAAAGACTCAACCCTACTTTCACCGAAATTATACATAATCTAGGGTAGAATCATCATACAAATATGAATTACATAACATCACATTCAATTCATAGCCTTCAATCAATATCCAACACAAACTAGGGTTAGAATTAGGAAAAGAAGGGGAAACATGGGTCTCATGGGGAATTCTTCTAGAAACCACCAATACAACATAAATTCATCCATAATTGTTCATATAACATCAATCAAAGTCAGTTTATAGCATCAATTTCACTTTAGAAAGAAGACCCACGTTTTTGGATTGAAACATAGAAATTGAAGATTTTAAATTCATCTTGAAGGGATCTCTTGGGGAAAGGAATCCCAAGAGTGATAATCAACCATACCTTATTGACGAATTAACCACGAAAATCCGAGTTGAAACCTTGGAGAGTTGGTCTTCTTCTTGAGGCTCCAATCTTCTTCAATGGAGTTCTTTAGGAGAGAGAGAGAGTAGAGAGAAGGAGGAACTTTAGGTTTAGATTTTTGGGGTTTTGTGTTTGAGTGATAAAAGTGAGGTAAATTGACTTAAAAATTATTATATACAAGTCCCCTAAAATACCCTAAATACACATCACTTAGTTGGACTCTTTAATGAAGTAAAAATCAATTTCTGAATTTTCGTCACAGAACAAGTCCGCGACGCGGAGCTGTTCCCTGAAGATATTTGGAATTAAATTTCGAGACAGTAGAGTCCGCACACGACCGCGTCGCGAAGAAACTTTTTTCTCCTTGGGGGAGCTAGTCCGCGACGCGGAGCTATTCCCACCAATTGCAATTTGCAAGCTGCCTTGGCAGCTTGCTTGGCCAAGGTTGGGGTCCTCCTCGAGGTCCCTTACGGTGGCCCCGGGGCGCCGTATTCGAACGTTTTGACCCTATAAACATATATTTACCTAATTTAAACATTTTTACAAGATTATTCCATCATATGACACTCCCAAATCTGCCCAAAACCTAAGGACACACTAGAACACATTCTTCTCTAGTTTCCGGACTTCGTGGTCGTTTCTTGACGTTTAGACTTTTACTCTTCCAAACCAAGTCAATTGCATTAATTTAGGTTTAGAAACATCATTTTAACTATTTTTAATTCATTATTCATAAGGTGAGGCTCTAACTTAAGTCATAGAATTTCTGGGGTGTTACACATCTAATCAACCTCGGTTTTGCTTCCTTTTTCGCCATCAAATACCTCAATGCAAAATGGTCAGTATGCACTATGACCTTAGTACCAATCAAGTAAGATCAAAATTTCTCGAATGCGAAAACCACCGCAAGAAGTTCTTGTTCAGTCACAGTATAATTCTTTTGGGCCATATTCAGATTTTTGCTAGCATAGTAAATAGGGTGAAGAATTTTCTCTCTCCTCTGTCCTAATACTACACCAAGCGCGACTCCACTCGCATCGCTCATTACCTCAAACAGTTGTCCCCAATCCGATGAAATAATGATAGGTGTAGTAACCAACTTCTCCTTTAACTCTCCAAATGCTCTCAGACAAGCATCATCAAAATTAAACTTATACTCCTTTTCAAGCAGTTTGCACAATGGATGTGCAATTTTAGAGAAGTCCTTGATGAACCTCCTATAGAAACCTGCATGCCCAAGAAAACTTCTAACACCTTTTACATAGATAGGTGGTGGAAGCTTTTCTATTACCTCTACTTTTGCTCTATCAACCTCAATGCCCTTCTAAGAAATCCGATGACCCAGAACTATCCCTTCTTTCACCATAAAGTGGCACTTCTCCCAATTTAGCACCAGATTGCAGTCTTCACACCTTTTAAGCACCTCAGCCAGATGATCCAAACATCGATCAAAAGAGTCACCTACCATAGAGAAATCATCCATGAACATTTCAATAGTGTCCTCCACCATATCAGAAAATATCGACATCATACAGCTATGGAAGGTCACTGGAGCATTGCACAATCCAAATAACATACGTTTGAAAGAAAAAGTCCCACAAGGGCAAGTGAAGGTGGTCTTCTCTGTCTTCTGGATCTATAGAAATTTTATTGTATCCCGAATAACCATCAAGAAAACAATACCAACCCTTGCTTGCAAGTCTATCCATCATCTAGTCCGTGAATGGCATAGGAAAGTGGTCCTTTTTAGTCCACGCATTCAACTTTCGATAATCTATGCAGACTCTCCATCTGGTCACAGTCGTATTGGAACAAACTTGTTTCTCTCATTTGGAACCACATTAATACCACCCTTCTTAGGCACACACTGCACAGGACATACCCAACTACTATCTGCAATAGGATAAATAACTCCGGCATCCAACCACTTGATGATCTACTTTTTAACTACCTCTTGGATAGGTGAATTTAATCTTCTCTGGTGCTCTATACTAGGCTTGTGATCTGGCATGAGTTGGATTTTGTGAGAACAAATACCTGGAGGAATCCCAATAATATCTGCAATAGTCCATCAAATAGCTCGCTTGAACCTCTTTAACACAGTCACAAAGCACTCTACTTGTCTCGCATTTAAATCTGCCGCAATGATGATTGGCAAAGTATTATCTCTACCCAAGAATACATACCTCAAATGCGATGGTAGAGCCTTAAGCTCCAATATCGGTGCCTCCACAATAGATGGTCTCGCGGATGAGGACTCACTATTCTTCATGTCTAACTCATACTTCTTTGGTTCTGACCGATATTCACACCTATCGAGTACAGCTACCAACTCATCGTACTCTTCAATACCATCACTATCAAAATTCATCATAACTGCTGCTATTGCCTCAACACCTAGTCACTCTTCAATTTGCACTTCTTTTCCACTCTCAACTCTGTAAGTTATAGCAGATACCATTTGGAGCTCACCACTCTCCTTCATGGACCTACAAATATTGAACGTTACTTCTTCATTGTTCAGTCTGAACTTCATCTGCCCCTTCTCCATATCAACCTACGCACACCCTGTGGCAAGGAATGGCCTCCCAATGATGATGGGAACCTCAAAATCAACCTCACAGTCAAGAATCACAAAATCTGCTAGAAAGATGAATGATTCCACTTTCAATAGCATATCATGGAGTACACCAATGGGCCTTTTTACGGTTTGATCGGCCATAAGTAACCGCATCGTAGTAGTCTTTGAATCCCCTAGACCCAACTTCTTATAAATAGACAATGGCATGAGGTTGATGCTAGCACCAAGATCACATAATACCTTAGCAAAGTGTAATAACCCGATAGTACAAGGGATCGTGAAGGCACCACGATCTTCTTTCTTCTGCACAAGAGACCTTGTAGCAATAGCGCTACAATGCTTCAATCTATCATCATCTTCAAAACTCACAAACCTTTTCTTTGTCACCATATCGTTCATAAACTTTGCATACCCAGGCATTTGCTCCAAAGCTTCTATCAACGGAATGTTGATGGAATGCTGCTTCAACATAGTAATAAACCTGTGATATTTACCCACTTCAGTTATCTTCACTAACCTCTATGGAAAAGGTGGTGGAGGTCTAGGTATGGGGACCACTTTCTGAGATATCTCTGCTTCTTTCTTTGTCGCATTCTCAGACTCTTCTCTAACCTCTACCACATCATCTTCTTTTCTAATCTCAACATCCACCACAGACGGCATAAGTGGATCAATGGTTTGCTTACCCCCTCGAGTAGTAACTGCCATACAATGACCATCATTTTTTGTATTCTGGATGGTGTTGCTAGAAAGAGTGGCAGGTTGACGTGGGTTCACTCTAGTAGAAAACTGAGTCATCTGCTGCTCTAGATGCTTTATTGATAGTGCATGGGCGTCAACCTTTTTACCAATATCCGACAAGTTGTTTCTCATCTCATTTTCATCAGTTGCATCAAACCTTCTAATCATTTTCTGCATCATATCTTCAATACGCGCCATATTGCCTCCAGCTTCCCTAGTACCAGATTCTCGATTTTGTGGGGGAACATAAGGTCCAACCTGATATTTTCTGTTGCCATAGTTGTTCCAATTGTAATTGTTGTCGCGATTGAAGTTCCCATCCCGGACATATTGACCCTCTCGGTTGTAATTACCATAGTTCCGACCTTGGTTTCCTTCACTTTGGCGCCAATTTTCCATGTTGGATCCTTGGGCGTTTGGACGAAAACCCACCGTTTGATCATTCACCACATAAGTATTATCTTCATAGTAACACTCTTCAACTGGTGGTGGAGTTCTAGTCAAGTAGTTCACAACATTAACCTTTTCCGCACCTCCGGTCACATGCTTCAATACCAACCCCAACTCGGTCCTCATCTAAGCCATCACCTCACGAATCTCATCCGCAGACTGGCTGTTTGTAGCATGAACGGTAAATGTGTTTCTCCCAATATCCGACCTCCTAGTGCTCCATGCTTTATTGTTGCGAGAGATCTTCTCCAGCTTTTCTGCAATTTATGCGTATGTGCACTTACCATATGAACCTCCAGCAATAGTATCAAGCACTGCTTTATTGTTGTCATCCTGACCTCGATAGAAATATTCCTTCAGCGAATCATCATCAATACAGTGATTCGGAACACTTCTTACGAACACACTGAATCTGTCCCAAGAGCTACTCACAAACTCTCTTGGTAATACCACAAAATTGTTAACCTTATCTTTGTGATTGAGCTTCTTGGACACTGGATAATATCTTGCTAAGAACACATCCCTCAGTTGGTCCTATGTATAGATTGAGTTTTAAGGGAGCTCAGTAAACCATACAGCAGCATTGCCTGTCAGTGATAGAGGGAACACTCGCAATCTGATGACATCCATATCTATGTCTGGTCGACCTACACAACTTTTGCAAACCACCCTTAGCTTGGCTATGTGAGCATGTGGGTTCTCCATTGGCAACCTCGAGAACAAGCCCCTTGCTCTAAGCATCTTCATCAAGCTACTGGTCACCACAAATGTGTTCCCCGGAGGAAAAGGGGGTAGGACAAGAGGTCCATTAGAGTCAGCAATATTGACGTTGCCCCTATAGTTGTCATGCAGTTGTGGGAATGGTGGATCCTGCACCCTCAATACATCTCCCAATTGATTTTCAGCTGGAACCTGGTTGTCCCCACCAACTACCCTCGGATGTTGCAACTCAACTTCATCACCTGGATTGCCTCCGATAGGATTAACTGGAACTCCTTGATTCTTCATTCTTCACAAAGTTCGGTTCAACTCTGGATCGTAAAGAGTAAGTGGTTCACCTAGGCTCCATGTACTTGGCATACACTAGAGTCAGAACCTGAGAGAGACAAAAACAAAAAGAAAAAGTAAAATTAGGAAATATTTGACTAAAGTTAAATAATGCAGTTAAAATTAATCTAAAAGCCAAATTTCCCCGGCAGCGGTGCCAAAATTTGAAACGCTCATATTACACCTCCCTAAAGAAGCATAAGCGATCGTTATCAAGTAAAGAACCCAACTTGTAGGTTGGGGTCGATCCCACGAGGAAAATGGTTTAGACTTAACTTTAACCAATAATTACATTCGTTTAGTCAACTTACTTGCAGAAACAAGTAATTAAAGGGTGGGGGAGATTTGTGAAACAAATTGTAAGAGTTCAGTAAGTAATCAGTAAACAAAAGTCAATTTTGGTTGTTATCAAGATGAGAGAATTAACTAGGGTATATGCGTTCCCCACAACCTCATAACGCAGTAATCCTAGTAATAGCAATCTTTTCCTAGTGTACTATATGCAAAGTGATAAGCTTGGTATCTCAAAATCCTTGGTCAGGCATCTAGAGAATTTCACCTCGCACCTTGGTCCGGCTACATGTTTCTAATTTACTAACCCTTACATTTACCTCATATTAGACATCACATCGATATTTGGCTTAGCTAATAATTCGCACCAATCAACACTAGACTATTAGATAGTATCACACTAAATCTATGTTGATAATTCTTTTCTTGTTGATTATCTCCTTCGTCCGGCAAGTAAAAACAAGGAAAGTTCTAAAGTTTCGCACCGTTAAAAAGACTTTTAAATGAAAGAAATATTAGTGCATGCAAAACACTATTCAAGAATTGGTTCTTTACTATTCATACTTTGTTAATCGCTCATGGCTCCCACAACCCTAGTTGTGGAGTTTAGTTACCATAATCATATGAACACAATTCATTGTTGTGGATGAAAGAATTATGAACTTACGTAATTGAGAATAACAAACTCGGAATTTCAACTTGAATTTCAATACCAAAATCTTCTAAACCAACTTATGAAATCAAGAATTGTTATGTTTGCAAAAATAATTTCCAAAGTCACAAAGTAGAACTAAAGTAATAAAGTCTAACCCCCCAAAAACGAGGTTTACATGCCCTATATATAGAAAAATAAGTCCTAACTAAAAAGGAAACGAAATAAGGAAATTATGTTCAGGTATGCGTCTTTATTCCACGACACTGACTCACGGTCTGTCAATGGATCTATGGTCCGTGAGTCCCTTCCGTTACCCAGGACTTAGGCAATATTTTCAGCTTCCAAAACTCAAATTCTCTGAAGCAAATGACGGACCACCAGTACGTACCGTAGATCAATCTACGGTCCGTCGATTCCTCACCGTACCGTAGCTCCTCACTTAAAATCTTCAAAAATCCGGTACTGGAACCCTCGCAGTATCATTATACGGATCGGCAGTACGGTCCCGAGATCAATCTACGGACCGTCAATGGCCACCGTGGTTCCACACATGGTCAGATTTCCCTGATTTGCCTTCCATGACTTGCCTGCTAATCTACGATCAACATCTATGGAGCGTCAATGGACCTACGGTACGTAGATCACCTTCGTAAATGCCCTTTTCTGCACATCTTTCATTTGTCTCTTTATTTCTGTGTCCAAACACATTTCCTGCAAAAACACAATAAAAACTAATACAAACAGTCCCTAGACACACACAACTCTTAAGTGAAATGTATTAAAAATACCGTAAACTCACAGTATATTAATATACCTAAATCATCATGACATAAAAGAATACTGCATAAGTAACCTTAAGATATACTTGTGAAATGCATGAATATGACCCCATAAATCTCACCCATTCTAAGTAAACCACTTTAGGCCCCCATTCATAATCATCATCTTTTAATCTCATCCTTTGCTTATCTTTTATAGACATAGAGATTCACTTCTAGTCATACATCTCATGGAAGGCCATTCTAGGAACAATCCAAACATTTCATTCATTATAGCATAATTCAGATTACAATTGCCTTACTTTCAAGACATGGGGACACACCTCTCTATTTCTATTATAAAGGCTAATGGGTATTCACCTCTTGCCTTACTTGCATAGTCATAGGTACTCTCCTCCATATACATTTTTGGGATTTATAGTTATTCCCTGCCATGCCCTATCATTATATGATATAGGTATTTGCCTCCATATTATTTTAAAAGGAACATAGGTATTCACCTCCATGACCAACATGATATAATATAGGTATTCGCCTCCACATCATTTAATAAGGATCAGAGGTATTAATACCTCCATGATCAACATAATAAAGGCTAATACCTCTTGCCTTGCTTTAGGAGTTATAAATTCAGGGTAGTCACTTCACACTCTTCATCACATGGCATGGGTGATCAACTCATGTTTATCATCTCTTGCTTACTAACTTAGGAATATGCGAGCTAACCTCACATCCTTCTCTTATAAGTGTCTTGGGGAATCACCTCTAGACTCATGTCATTTTATAGTCTTTTTAGTTACTCATGAAAGGGTGCCCTTGGCCTACCGATTAAACGTACATCATTTACTTAACTCTTTAGACCATGAGTGAGCAACTATCACCATACATGATCACTTTAACTCTTAGAAACATTTTAGGTGAGTAAGCCTTTCAACCTAAATTCCTTATTATGTGAGAAATCTATCACATTAAGTTCATTATGAGTTCATGAGAATAACCTTTCAATCATCCCACAACAAAAACCTAGTTATTAGCACTTCACTCTCAAAGTGTCCTTAAAGCATTTACATATACTTCATAAAAGATGCATAATTTCATACTTTATCTCTTTGAGGTTCAAAACATACTTTCAATCAACAGATCTAGGATCTAAGCATTAGACATGGATACCACCATAACTCAAGTGATTCTATCACTTCAGAAAATCAAGCATTCATAAGTACAAGCTTTACTCTCAAGCAATACTCTTCATAAGCATCTCATAGACCTAAGTCTCAAGGTATTCTACCCACAACTTCATTCTTAAACAATTCTAATCGTAGATATTCATATAGGCTTAAAGCCAACATTTACTCATCATGATTCAACATGTATACTTTAACCTCATTCAACTCATATCTATGTTCCCTAATCTCAAGCAATCTACAATACATATCATCAATCCTAGAAGATCATATCTAAATCCTTAATTTCCCCTTTCAAGGAATAAAACCCAATTACTTCAGTTTCATCTCTCTTGACATGGGTTAGGCATGTAAACATGTAATTTGATCTTAGACACATGATATAATACTAATTCAATCATTCAATCATACATTGATTACAATGCCCACAATTGCTTGAGGAATGGAGGCTGGATCTTGACCCTAGCTCCAACTCTATATTCTTCTTCAAGTTCTAGAGAGAGAAATATTTGCGAGGATGAACTTGGGATTCTTTTGAGGGTTTTGGAAATAATGACTTAATTGGTGAGTTTAAAGGGTTACAATAATGACTTCATTCAAAACACAATAATTCAATACAACTATGTTAATGCACTCTTACACCGACATAAACCATCTCAATCAAATTATGTAGGCTTAACTTGACTAAAGAACTTACTTGCAAAGTAGAAACAACACTTTTCGATAAAACTAGGGGAAGCAGCAGCATAGACGGGACTCGTGGGGAGATTGTAGAACTAGGGCATAGACTTTGGTGAAGAAGTTGGGATCGATTAGTTGTGGGAAGTACCTTTAATCCTTAAGGACCGTTATGGGAGGGAAAAGAGGAAAAAAAACTGACCCTTATTTCGCTTGGAATCAATTATACACTTTTTGATTTTTAAATCAACTACGCACGGGTCGAGTTAGATCTGGGAGGACTGGGTCATAGACCACAGACCGTGAAAGTGCCCGTGAAGGGCACAACGGTCCGTGAGACCGTCCGTGGACCGGTGAATGAAAACCTTACCTGGGGCAGACGACGGACCGTGAAGATGTCCGTGACAGGAACCACGGTCCGTGAAACGTCCCGTGATATTGACTTGGACACTTGGTATTCATACATGAGGTTCACGAGAGGCTAGAAGGTCCGTACAAGCTCTGATGGAGCGTAAACCCTTCCGTGAACCTTTTTCATGCAATTTCTAGTATCCCCCTCAAGTTTTTCCCCAAGTTGACGGACCGTGAAAGTTCCCGTGAAGGACACCACGGTCCGTGAGACTGTGCATAACGTTTAGTCGGCACCAGTTTCTGCAATTTTTCACTGAAGCTTACCTGCACACATCAGCACACATCAGCACACAGTGACTCCATAAAAACAAAGAAAAATAAGGAGAAAGGGAAAATACCTAATACAATTACATCTTGGGTTGCCTCCCAAGCAGTACATAATTTAACGTCGCGGCCCGACGTAGGTTACTTGATTACTCAGACTTCATCAAGTTTGTATTCCTAGACAATCTTCACATCATCAACGACACCCAAATATGCTTTGATTCTCTGGCCATTAGTTTTGAACCTCTCGCTTTTATCATTCTCTAGCTCAATAGCACCAGATTGAAACACTTGTTTGACCTTAAAAGGTCCAGACTATTTAGACCTCAGTTTTCCTGGCAACAGACGTTGTCTGGAGTTGAAGAGTAATACCAAATCACTAGGAGTGGAGCTTCTTTTCTCAATATACTTGTCATGATATAGCTTCATCCTCTCCTTATAGAGTGCAGACCTCTCATAAGCCCTCAGACATAACTCATCCATCTCATTGATCTGATCCAGCCTCACGTTTGCGGTTTCGCTCCAATTTAGGTTCAGCTTCTTCAACACCCAGAGTGCTCTATGCTCAAGCTCAACTGGCAAATGACATGCCTTTCCAAACACCAACTGATATGGGGAAATACCAATAGTTGTCTTGAAAACTGTCTGATATGCCCATAGAGTATCATCTAGCTTCCGTGCCCAATCTATCATGTTGGCCATCACTGTATTTTCCAAGATTGTTTTAATTTCCCTGTTGGAGACCTCCACTTGACCACTGGTCTGTGGGTGATAAGGTGTTGCCGCCTTGTGCTGTTTTACCCCATACTTGGTCAGGAGTGCACTAAAAACCTTGTTGCAGAAGTGAGACCCAACATCACTGATAATGGCTTTAGGTGTTCCAAACCTTGAAAATATGTTCTTTTTCAGGAACCCAACAACACTCTTTCCATCATTCTCAGGTAACGTAACAGCTTCAACCCATTTGGACACATAGTCCACTGCCACCAGTATATATTTCTTCCTATATGAACTCACAAAGGGGCCCATGAAGTTAATACCCCACACATCAAACAATTTCACCTCCAGAATAGGTGTCATGGGTAACTCATGGCACCGAGAGATGGCTCCTTGCTGCTGGCACACCATCACAGCTCCTTACTATGTCCACTGCATCTTAATGAATTATGGGTCAGTACTACCCACACTGAAGTATCTTGTGGGTTGTTCGAGCACCACCGTGATGACCACCAACTAGAGATGAGTGACAGGCCTCCAAAATGTGCAACATTTTGGCTTCCAAAACATATCACCTAATTATATTGTCAGCACACACCCTGTACATATATGGTTCATCCCAAAAGTACTTGCCTACATCATGCAGGAACCTATTCCTTTGCTGATATATCAGCCCCTCAGGCATCAAATCACTAACCAGAAAATTAGCATAGTCAGCAAACCAAGGAATAAGGTCAAGAGTAGCAGTTATACTTGCTCATCCGGGAATGTGTCATCTATCTCGAGCTCAAGTTTTTCCTTCTTTGCAGCTTCCAACCTAGACATGTGATCCGCTACCTGGTTCTCATAACCTCTCATGTCCTTCACTTTGAAGTCAAACTCTTGGAGAAGCAATACCCATCAGATCAGCCTAGGCTTAGCATCTTTCTTTGCCATGAGTATCTCAAGGCAACATGGTCTGTGTGAACTATCACATTAGTGCCCATCAAGTAAGCTCTGAACTTTTCAAATGCATATACTGCAGCCAATAGTTCCTACTCACTGACTGTGTAGTTTTGATGTTCCCCATTTAGCGACTTACTAGCATAGTAAATCGGATGGAACATCTTGTTGAACTTTTGTCCCAACACAACTCCTAACGCAGTCCCGCTAGCATCACACATCACCTCAAATGGTTCCACCCAGTCTGGGCCAATAATCATTGGTGCAGAAATTAGATTTTCTTTTAGGCACTCAAAAGAGTTGAGACATGCCTCATCAAAGAAAAAATTCACCTCCTTCTCCAAAAGATTGCACATAGGGTGTGCAATTTTGGAGAAGTCCTTGATGAAACGCCTATAGAATCCGGTATGTCCTAGGAAGCTTCGAACAACCTTCACACAGATCGGCGGAGGTAACTTTTCAATCACCTCAACTTGGCCTTGTCAACCTCAATCCCTCTCTGTGATACCTTGTGTCCAAGAACTATGCCTTCATTTACCATGAAATCGCACTTCTCCCAATTCAGCACCAGGTTGGCCTCCACACTTCTCTGTAAAGCCCTGCTAAGATTTAACAAACAGTCATCGAAAGTATCACTTACTACAGAGAAATCGTCCATAAATACCTCTAAAGTGTCCTCCACTATGTTAGAGAAGATGGAAATCATACACCTTTGAAATGTTGTTGGTGCATTACATAGTCCAAAATGGCATGCGTTTAAACGCAAAGGTGCCATAAGGACATGTGAAGGTGGTCTTTTCCTGATCTTCATGAGCAAATGATATCTGGTTGTAGCCAGAGTACCCATCTAAGAAACAATACCACCATTTACCTGCCAACCTACCAAGTATCTGGTCCATTAAAGGCATGGGGAAATGATCCCTCAAAGTCCACTTATTGAGCTTCATGTAGTACATACATACTCGCCATCCAGTGAATGGTCCTTGTGGGACTAATTCATTTTTGGCATTTGCTACGACAGTCGTACTGCCCTTTTTGGGCATACATTGCATTGGACTGACCCAGTGACTATCAGAAATGGGGTAGACAACCCCAACATCTAACCACTTGATTATCTCTTTCTTCACCAACTCTTGCATAGGTGGGCTTAGTCTCCGCTGGTGTTCAATGCTTGGGCAGCAATCCTCCTCAAGCTGAATCTTGTGGGTGCATATACCCGGAGGTATTCCAATTATATCCGCAATGGTCCACCTAATGTCCCTTTTGTACCTTCTCAACACCATGATCACCTCCTTCACCTGCTCTTCATTTAAATCTGCAGCCAAAATCACAGGTAAAGTGTTATTAGTCCCCAAAAATACATACTTGAGGTGACTAGGTAACTGTTTCAACTCTAGCACCGGTGGCTCCTCAATGGATGGTTTTGCTGGAGGGCTTGGCCTGTTTTTCAAGTCCAAGTCCAATTTATTTGGAGCATACAAGTGTGCTCCCATCCCCTGAAAAACATTCACGGTCTCTACATAGTCAGACCGAAAATTAGCATCAAAGTTCATCAACACTGCTGCTAATATTTCAACCGCCATCCTCCCTTTATGGGTACCCTCATATCGTCATCAGCAACCACCTCTATTGCATATATCACATTCATATCATTGGGTTGCTTCATTGACCTGTAAATATTGAATTTTACCTCCTCCTTGTTCAGTCTAAACTTTAGCTCTCCTCTCTCAACATCAACCAAGGCACTTCTAGTGGCCAGAAATAGTCTTCCCAAGATGATGGGAACCTAAAAGTCTACTTGGCAATCCAAGATTACGAAATCAGCTGGAAAAATGAAGGTGTCCACCTTCACAACTACATCACATAAGGCTCCCACAGGCCGCTTAACTGACCTATCAGCCATCATCAACCTCAATGATGTGGGTCTTGGAACTTCTAGCCCCAATTTCTTGTAGATGGCTAATGGCATCAAATTGATGATGGCTCCTAGGTCACACAATGCTTTTGCAAAATTGATTGACCCAATGGTGCATGGGATAGTGAATGCACCTGGATCTTCCTTTTTCTGAACAAGAGATTTTGTCGCAATGGCGCTGCAATAATGAAGATCATTAGTAAAATTAATACTTACAACTCTTTTCTTTGTAACCAAGTCCTTTATGAACTTGGCATATCCTGTCATCTTCTCTAGGACTTCCACCGGTAGTATATTTACTTTAAGCTACTTCAACATGGTGATGAACTTTGTAAACTTCCCGTCCTCAACTTTCTTTTTGAGCATGTGAGGGAAAGGAGGATGTGGCCTGGTAATATGCTGTAAAGGCATGTCTTCCTCGACCTCTTTCCCTTTTCCTCTCATAGGTAGTGCTTTAGGTTTAGGATCCTCCAAGTCATCTACCTACACAGCTTCATCATCCTCTCTGCTAGCTTGCTCCAACACCTGTTCATTATTAGTACCTGCAGGAATAGAGTCAGAGAGAATTTTACCACTCCTGGTGGCTATGACCACGCAATGCCCGTCCTTATTTGGATTTTGAATGGTGTCACTAGGTAGCGACCCATTCTTTCTTTGATTTAGTGAGGCAGAGAGTTACCCCAACTGTTGCTCAATTTTCTTGATGGAGGTAGTGTGGGAGTCTACCAATTGACTCATGCTCGAAAAATCCCCTCTCATCTCTTTTACCCCTGCATCAGTTTTTTTAACCTTCTAGTGTACTTTAGTCATCATGTCTTCCAGCTTAGACCCGCTGGAACTACCACTTGCCCGGTCTCTATTACCTAGGGGTACATAAACATCATTGCAATCATTCATATACCCATCTCTATTCTGCCAGTTTCCCTACTCTCTATTTGCTGGCCTATCATACTGACCATCCCTAGCATAGCTCCGACCTGTATTTCCAGAACTGTAACCCTTATTTCCAGAGTTATAATTCTGGAAACCCCCTTGGTTCCCCAAGTAGTTAGCTTCCTCATCAAGGTCAAGATCCTGATCCTCATACCTGTTTTGCTGTCCTACAACATTCACCTTTTCATACTTGGCAACAATGTGCTTTGTCAGAAAATCTATCTGAGTCCTCATATGTGCCATGTCTTGGTCTCTTTCTTCTTCTCTCTTCCTCTGCTCAGCTGAAAGCTCAAATGTATACCCAAGTTCTCCTACCTCTGCATCTTTAGTGTACCATGCTCTATTGTTCTTAGAGACTTCATCCAATAGTTTCATGCTCTCCGCAAATGATTTTCTCATAAATGATCCTCAACAAACTATATCAACAATAGGTTTAGTAACATAATTCAGAGACCTATAAAAGTCTTGTTTAAGATGTCTTTCGGTAAGATCATGGTTGGAGCATTTCTTCAGCTTTTTGCTGAACCTCCACCAATAATCATGCATTGCCTCTCCTGGTAGCTGCTTGTGTGTACTAATTTCATCCTTCATCTGTAGCTCTTTTGATTCCGATAAGAATCGGTCCAGGAAAGCTTCCTTCAACTCTGTCCAAATTCTAATGGAATCATTCGGCATCTCGTTCAACCAGTTTGTTGCCTCTCCAGTAAGAGACAATGGGAACAACCTCAACCTCATTACTGCTTGGTTGACTCCAGGAATCTCTTGTGACTTACAGATTGCCACAAAATTCATTAGATATTGGTTCGCATCATCACCAGCTGAACCTCTAAACATACCTTTCAGGTTCAGCAATTGGATCATGGTGCTGGTGATTGTGAACTTAACACCTTGAGGTAGTGCATGTAACACTATGGCTCCAGCTCCGTCCAAGTCAGCATCATCTTCTTCATACATCATATGAGTTGGATGTTGAGCTCTACCCCTTGGGGCTATTGGTTGGTGCTGAGGATGGATTACTCCTTCCACCCCTATGTTCTCATCTACTACCCTAGGTTGATTGAATCCAACATTTTGCTGGACACCTGGCCTGGGTTGCTGGATGCCTGCTATTTGATAGACATTCCTTGCAACATCAATCTCAGCTTCTAGTACCATTCTATGCCTCTAAGCCTCTAATTCTTGTGCATTAACCATTTTCCGAAGAGTTTTCATAAATTCAGGGTCATAAGGAAGCGATGGGGCTCCTTTGATTCTGGTGTTGGGCATGCACAATATGACTCTCCTGAAGAAGACAAAAACACCAAACAAAACGTAAAATTAGGAAATAAAACAACGAATCGAATAAAAGCTAGTAAAACAATTCTGAATTGAAATTCTCTAGCAGCGGCGCCAAAATTTGATACTTCCAAACTTACACTTCAAATAAGAAGTGTAAACGGTCGTTGTCAATTTACAAAACTCAACTAGAGTTGAGGTCGATCCCACAGAGAATTTCTTTACAAATAAAGTTTCACTGTCGTGTATAGTCAAGTGTCGTTATTATTTCCTAAGCAAACAACAACAGAAAATAAATTGGGTTTGGTGAAATGTTCTTACGACCAACGCTTGCAGCCAAAATTTAAATTCACAGTTAACAAACGATCTCATTGTAAAGTTGATTCAGTTAATCAAAAGAAACTAGGTTTGTGGTCACTATGACATTAGTCTAATGCTCTCCCGATATTTGAGTGTCAGGCATATCAATGTTTACAGAACCTTTGCGAGTTAAATTTATCTAACGCTTCTCAGTCTAATCAGATAAAATTCACTCCTATTCTCTCGAACTTAAAGAGTTATCAACATTGAACCTCATTTTCATTAATATGGTGTTAAAGATATCTTCTCTCGAACTCCAATTTTAACTCCACGTTGTTAATTTAGTTCAGCATTTTCCTAACTGGTATTCTTCTCTCGAACAAACACTAGATATATGCTTGTCTAATGCGTGCACTCAATAAACTAAAATGATATTGAAAGTTGTAAATTACAGGTTGTAAACACAGACTACCTTTACTGGTTTTACGGAATCACAACTAAAATGTTGTCATAGATCCCACAGCCCAATCGTGGTATTTAGCCACTCATGTTTTCACGTAAAGAATCAGTAATGGAGAATGAAAACATGCTAAGAAATACTTACGAAAATAATTGGTAAATCAACAACCACTTTGATAATCTGATAATCAAAATCCAAACTTCAAACTGATAACAATAATCCGAATCCAAAATCCAAAACTCAAAATAATATCCTCCTCATTCGTAAAACATCAGATAATGAACAAAAATCCAAAAACGAGCTAAAGTAATTCAAATTAGAATGTTTAAAATGAGTCCTAGTCGAACTAGGACTGAAATGTCGGATGGCTCTACGGCCTCTTCTACGGTTCGTAGAGCGCTTCACGGGCCGTGAAGCCCTCCGTGATCTTCCCTTTAACTTTCCTAAAGGTTGGGTCTTCAATGCTTTCACTGGAAAATGCACCACGGGAGCTACCACAGTTGGTAGTGAGGACCACGGCCTGTGAAGTCACCTGTGGTCTTCACTTGGGTTTCAACCTTTTGTCAACTCTTCCTTGATGTCACACTGGTTTAGCTTCACGGAAGGTACCATGGTCGTAGTCCTGTAGAACCCTCTATGGTCTTCACTTTGGTTAATCCTTCTCTTCAACTTCTCAAGGCCCAGCACTGCCTCACATCCACGAGCTCAACCATGGACCGTAATGAAGTTAACGGTCCGTGAAATTGGCCGTGAAATTCACTTGGTAAAAATCAGTTTTGCTTGTTTTTCCACTTTTTTTATACAACCAAGATTCTGCCTACACATTCAACAAACCCATCAAATAATCCAAAATTTCACTTAATTCCAGTATTAGTTCATAGTTATTAAGCATCAAATGTGTCACGATATCACAGCAGATCAAGGTACGAACTATATCTAACAACCAATCATGCATGAAGTTTCAACAATTCTCTTGTTCAAGGAGGAATTACCTTCTCCATACTAAAACATGCTCAACACAATCTCATGGAGCCTATATGCAATCTATACTTAAAGCACACTTCAAGGAGGAATTCTCTGAACTCCAAGTTACAACAATGTTAATTAATACATTAAGTTCAATATGAGTTAATGAGAATAACCTTTCAATCAGCCCATAACAAGAACCTAACCATTAACACTTCACTCTCAAACTGTCCTTAGAGAATTTACATAAACTTCATAAAACATGCACAATCTTATACTTTACTTCTTTAAAGTTCAAAACGTACTTTCAATCAACACATCTAGGATCTAAGCATTAGACGTGGATACCATCATAACTCAAGTGATTCTATTACTTCATACAATCAAACATTCATAACTCCAAGATTTACTCTCATGCAATACTCCTCATAAGCATCTCATAGACTTAAGTCTCAAGGTATTCTACCCACATGCTTCATTCTTAAATAATTATAATCATATATCTTCATATAGGCTTAAAGCCAACATTTACTCATCATGATTCAAGATGTATACTTTAACATCATTCAATTCATATCTATGTACCAAAATCTCAAGCAATCTACAATACATATCATAAATCTTAGAAGATCATCTCTAAATGGTCAATTTCCCCTTTCAAGGCATAAAACCCACTTACTTCAATTTCATCTCTCTAGACATGGGTTAGGCATGTAAACATGTAATTTAATCTGAAAAACATGATATACTACTAATTCAGACATAAACAACCATTATCAACTCAAGTGGATCAACATACAACAATATCCATAATATTGGAAGAAACCCTAACTAGAATTGGGGACTTATCTTCACCATTGGGGAACAAATGGGGGCTCCATGGATGGAAGGATTCCATGGATGAATAAGCCATCATACCTTGATTACAATGACCACAATTGCTTGATAAATGGAGGCTTGATCTTGACCCTAGCTCCAACTCTATCTTTTTCTTCAAGTTCTAGAGAGAGAAATATTGGAGAGGATGAACTTTGGATTCTTTTGGGGGTTTTGGAAATAATGACTTAATTGGTGAGTTTAAAGGGTTAGAATAGCTTATATAGTGGTACTAATACTATACAAAACGACCTCACCCTATTCCCACTTAAATTGGAATTTCCTACTTTACCCATAATTATGCAGCCTAGTGCCAGGCACTACGGCCATCTTCACGAACCGTCAAGGGTTCCACGACCCTTCATGGTGCCCGTGGTCCCTTGCCAAATGGCTAAGCCACACTAGCCTAAACCCCTACATCTTCAAGGCAAGTCCTAGGCCACTCTCACGAGTCGTCTTGGCCTTCACAAGCGGTGAAGTGGCTCGTTTGGAGGAGGCCAACTTGGGCAGCCTTGAGGGGCTCACTGGCTTACCACCACGGGTGGCACGACGGGGCGTGGTGGCCACCATGATCCGTAAAGGCTCTCATGGTCATGGGAAGTGTCACGGCAAGCTTGGGGCAACCTTGGCCCTTACCCTTTTGCCTTGGCTCTTTCCCTTTAGTCTTGACTTGTTGCACTCCTACTAAGCCCTAGATGGTCTACTAGACTACGTGGAGTTACAATATCTCCCCTTTGGGGACATTCATCCTCGAATGACGTTCTAGTCATCCCTTGAAGGAAACGACTCTTGACTAGCAGACCATCATGTATGCAACACATCTAAATGCACACATCTAAGGAGGAAACCTCAACTCCAGACTCAAACATGATCGATGCATCTCTAGGAAGGTAGGAACTACATCTAACAACCCATCATGCATGAAGTTTGAACCATTCTCTTGTTCCAGGAGGAATTACCTTCTTCATACTAAAACATGCTCAACACAATCTCATGGAGCCTATATGCAATCTATACTTAAATCATACTTCATGGATGAATTTTCTCAACTCCAACTTACAACAATAATTATTAATACATCTCATGAAGTCTATAAGCACTCTTACTCAATGCACTACAACATGAGGAAAACAATCATATAAACTCATGTTCTTTCAAAACACAAGTTTTCATTAACATGCATATCATATGGAAATCATGGGAACATCTATAACACACATGACTCCAAATCATAATACAACTAAGAGGAACTTATCATCTCAAGCTAAAGGAGGAGTAGAAGGAAAAGATAAGGATATCGAGACATCTCATTGGCCTCGGCCACCCAAGTAGCACCTTCAACTAACATCCTCAATACATCATATGAGCCTACAAACTGGGGACTAAACTTCCCAAACTCATTACACCCTTCTAAGGTAAGAAATTCAAGTAAACTCAAATCATAAACATTAGGAACCCTCAACTACCTTGCTAACTAAGCACATCATCTCCCCCTTGGGAGCAATCCTAAAGGGACTTTCTAAGCACCATTGCTTTTTAATTCAACTAAGATCGGATCAAGACATCACTAGGCTTTCACATCCATCACCCAAGATGATTCTAAACCAAGGAACATACCCAAACTCATAATGACCATTTCAGGTTCTGCCATAAATAAACATAACACTAATGCAATCCATTAATACTAAAGACAATATTAAAGGCTATCATTTCAAGTCTATCTAGCCATATGAGACAGAGTTACACTGGAATCTAATAAAGAATAAAACACATACCGGTAGAAATCTCCAGAGGATACTCTTGTTCACCTCTAGATTGGAGAGCATAGAACCTATTTTGCTTTGGAGCACTAGCACCCAAACCAAATCGATCGGATGAAGGGTAGGGTTTAGACCTTCGACGAATATCTCCTTTATTTCTAGCAATTGTAAGGAAATACCTTATCTTGTGTCCCAACTTACCACAACCGAAACAAACATTAGAATCCTCTAGGAATTCACCCGCATGTCTTCTATAACACTTACTACACCTTGGTAATAGAACCCCACTACCATCATATTGAGACTTAGGGTTAGCCACCCTTTCATGGTTCAACTTACAAGTGTTTGAGGAACCTTTCCCAAGGAACTTTTTTCTATACCTAGGGCGATCATGTCCATCGGACCTTGCATGAGAGGGGTCACTATCCTCTATTGTAAACCTCTTTTTCTCCCTAGACTCTTCCTTTATTTTTCCCTCCTCAATTTATTGAGCGCACACCATAAGACGTGAGATATGCATATCATGAAGGAGCATTGTCGTGCGGCATTCTTTTTCTACCATGTCGAACACACCCGACAACAACCTACTCAGCTTAGCCCTCGAATCCACTACCATAGATGGATCATACTTGGAGAGTTGGGTGAACTTTAGAGAATACTCCTTAACACTCATACTTCCTTGACGAAGGTTAATGAATTCTTGAACCTTAGCTTCCCTCAACTCTAGGGGAAAGAACCTATCAAGAAACACAGATTGAAACATCTCCCACTCTACGAGACTCGCAACTACCGGCCTTGCCACTTTCCATTGGTTGTGACACACTTGAGCAGCATCTTTAAATTGGTAAGCGGCCAGTTTTGCCTTCTCTACCGGAGTTACTCCCATAATATCAAGTATCTTATTGATCTCATTTATGAAACCTTGAGGATCTTCCTCAACTTTGGAGCCATGAAATTCCCGGGGGTTCATTCTTGCAATGTCCTTCACTCTCGAAGCCGCCAAATTCACATTAGTATTCACCGTAGCAAAAACCTCTCTATTGGCTTGAGTCGTCACGGCTTGGTCCAACATTTGGATAACCGACCTAAACTACATATTCATATTCTCACCTATAGGGTCATTTGGAGCGTGAGGAGGATCTTGGAGAGGAACTTCTTGCTCTACATTGTCTTCCTTATTCCTTCTAGCATTAGCTCTTCTAGAAGTCATATCCTGAAAACCAACAGGCACAGATTAGGAGAAAGACCTAATGAAGTCAATATCTATGACACAACTTAGAGAATGAAGAAGTGAAGTTTCCGAAGCATCTAGTAGCCTCTAATTCATAAATGTGGCGCCCTTCACACTTATGAACACGACTCTAATTGATGTGGTTTTGATACATCCTAGAATCATTCTAAATCACGTGCTCTGATTACCAAATTTTTCACGACCCAGGGGTACCCCCTAGATATAACAAGGTGTACCAGACTCCGAGAAGTCTCATACAAGCTCCTTGGCATATAACAACATAATATAATAGAAATGATCGTAATTTTAAAATATTTTTCATAACATCAAAGTTTCCTAAAATGAAACGGAAGTCTTTTACACTTGTCTCAAACCATCTAATACATGAATATCTTTGAGACGCAGCCCATACAACAGTTCTAAACATAAAATGAAAGATAAAAGGACATAATGGTCCAGACCTCGAATGCTATGAGGACTCACCAAAAACTTCTTTTCTTGCTCTAATATGAACCTAGCCATGAGGATGGAGGTCAATATTGTCGGTCCCTACATTAGATAAGAATGTAGGCAAAAGTAAGTGTTAGTACAAACATGTACTAAATATTATGTCTAGCATAAATCATCAACATGAGCATAACATAAGTGTTAGTCAACATAAGACATATACGTAATCATAAGAGATACCTCATAAAACATAAACTATAAGCATAAGAGCTAACAACATAGTCAAAGGAATAATTAACGCATCTAGATCAACATAAGTCATAAGCATGGTTAATACACCTAATCATCATGACATAAAATAATACTTCATAAGTAAACTTAAGGTATACTTCTGTAGTTCATAAATAAGACCCCATAAATCTCACCCATGCTAAGTAAACCACGTTAGGCTCTCATTCATAATCATCATCTTTTATCTCATCCTTAGCTTATCTTTTATAGACATAGGGATTCACCTCTAGTCATACATCTCATGGAAGGCCATTCTAGCAACAACTCAAACATTTAATTCATTATAGCATAATTAACATTACTCTTGCTTTACATTCAAGACATAGGGATTCACCTCTCTATATCTATTATAAAGGCTAATGGGTATTCACCTCTTGCCCTACTTGTATAGTAATAGGTATTCGCCTCCATAACCATTTTAGGGAATCATAGGTATTCACATCCATACCCCATCATTATATGATATAGGTATTCGCCTCCACATTATTTTACAAAGATCATAGGTATTCGCCTCCACATCATTTAATAAGGATCATAGGTATTCACCTCCTTGATCAACATAATAAAGGCTAATGGATAATCACATCTTGCCTTTCTTTAGGAGTTATATATTAAGGGTATTCACCTTACAATCCTCATAACATGACATGGGTAATCACATCATGTTTATCATCTCTTGTGTACTAACTTAGGAATATGGGATCTCACCTCACATCCTTCCCTTATAAAGGTCTTGTGGATTCACGCCTAGACTCATGTCTTTTTATAGTCTTTTCAGTTATTAATGAAAGGGTTCCCTTGGCCTACAGATTCAAGGTACATCATTGACTTAACTCTTTAGAGCATGCGTGAGAAACTATCACTATCCATGATCACTTTTACTCTTAGATTCATTTTAGGTGAGCAAGCCTTTCAACCTAGAATCTTCATTATGTGAGAAATATATCACATTAGGTTCAAGAGAATAACCTTTCAATCATCCCACAACAACTACCTAATCATTAACACGTCATTCTCAAATTGTCCTTAAAGCATTTACATAAACTTCATAAAAAATGCATAATCTCATACTTTACCTCTTTGAGGTTCAAAACTTACTTTCAATCAATACATCTAGGATTTAAGCATTAGACATGGGTACTATCATAACTTAAGTGATTCTATAATTTCATACAATCAAACATTCATAAATAAAAGCTTTAACCTCATGCAATACTCCTCATAAGCATCTCATAGACATAAGTCTCAGGATATTCTACCCACATGCTTCATTCTTTAACAATTCTAATCATATATCTTCATATAGGCGGTAGTGTGGTAGGTGAGGAATTCATCTTAAAGATTTTATTATAATATTCTTTTTTCAAGGGTCTTAATCTTGATATCTATTTAATATTATTTATGATATATTCTAGATATAACATATATTGGGTTCTTAGGTACACATATAATTTTTCTTCCATTAATTGTTCTAATAGTATTATATCTTCCATAGATTTTGTCCAATATCGTAAATATTCGTAGTTCATTTTAATCTGAATTTATTTCTAAATCATACCATTCTATTCTTTCGAGGTCTAAATCACGTAGGTCTATTTCATACCATTGTTGGTTTAATATATCTTCTGATCTGTTATCATTAAATTATTTTTTCCCATATTATTCTTCTTAATTCAATTATTTCTATATCTTTAAGTATATATAAGATTAAAGCTTCATAGTTTTTTATCATTTCATCAGGCATGTATGTAGTCATGTTCGTTGTTATACAGGTTTTTTTATTTTCAATTATTCCTTCCTATCATATTCATAATTGATTAAATTCATATTAGATCATTATGAACTAGATTATTTGTTTATCATGTTCTCCTGTCACTACTAGCATCGTACTTTAGCGGATACTTCCT